>JAWPHD010001603.1:0-306974 GCA_037043455.1 Cyrtodaria siliqua
AAAGTTAACCATTGGAGCTTGGTTGAATATGAAAGGCTCGATGATTTGTTTATAGCTGTTTACTTTGCTGTTGCTTTCTGTGAATCTGCTGCTTCCAATGTGCTTTTCTGCTTCATCTCTCTGATGCAAAGTAGAAAAGGCACAATGCGGAAACAAATCGCAAAAAGCCAATCTGCAAAAAAAGCATGTCGGTCTGGTCATCAATACTGAGTTTCTAAACACTAGCTAAATGTAAGGGCATGGTTGTTACACTTAAGTACGAATGTGTCAGACATACAAGTACCTGTTTAAGTTGTATAATAAGTTAGATTAGAAACTGAAGGTAATCTTTGAGGTCTTACATAACCTTCAAACACATAAACAGTATCTTTAGCATGTCGCTGTGTAGTTGGCTCAAAGGATTCCTCCTCTATGCAGTGGAACAATTTGGCTTTGTCTGTTTTAACTGGCATATCATCAACTGTTAAAAGGGACATTGGTACTGAGTATAGAGAATATAATTTATATGATAGCGTCAACCTATATAATGCTTGGCACATAAAAGAAACAATTGGCCAAATGTATTGTGTTTTGATTTGATCTAAATCATTTTGTTCTTTGTGCATGTGCGCCTCTTGGACAGTTGATGGAAAGGTTTTGCATACATTTGGCTCTTTTGACTGGATCGTGGAATGGGGTCAGGTCGACGTGTCAATTAACAAGTAATTAACAAACTCTTCCATGACCTTCTCTCAAAGAAATAAGGATTGTAATATATCATCAGCAACATCTATCTGTGCTGGAACACCGGCAGAATCACTTGTGGTTGTTGCTATCAACTCGAATTGGGTTTGTGAAGCCATTGATAAGATTCTAGTTGTCCTGTGTCTGGGATAGATGCAGTTTTGTATGCGACGAAGTAAATTCTGATGTCATATTTGCCATTTGGAGAGATGAGGGCATGCTCCACACTTTCTACTGAAGCTAATGATGCTACCCTGTGAGTTTTATTGTCGATTGCTAGTTTCTACATGGTTATGCGACTTATGAACAATAGACTTTTGGAGAAATTTAGTTGACCCAGGCCGTCATTAAATATAATGTAATGTACCGGTTGTGGTGTAAATGGTCATACACACAGTATCGTGGACATAGGCGGTAGAGTGAAGATATGCATGTCAAGGTCATTTGTCCTTTGATCAGAGTTAGTATTATGTGTTTGGTGTCCATATAACTGAGCCAAAATAAGGCCAGACTAACTTACATTGGATAGGAGGGACAAAATAAGACTTTGGGATTCGTCTCAAACGCAGGATATATTCTTCAAATGGTTGAATTGTTACAAACGAAAGTAAATTATAACTATATAAAAAAATCATTTTCAACAACCGATATGCTCCCAGTTGTTTAACATTAACAGTAATTACTATTTATTTGATTTATTTACCTCTTTTATAATAGTTATTTATTATTTAAGATATTTCTTTCCATTTTCAAAATATTATATTTACTTATTTATACTAACGAATAACATTATATTTTTGAAATAGACATTGTTAAAAGTAAAATACTAGAGCCTTTATTTCTGGAAACATTCAATGGTAACTATAAATTTAAATGATAACGTAACTTTCGCGTTTATAATTAGGTAACGTAAAATACATTATCTTTGTGAAATTATTTTGTCTGATTTTTAACATTTCTAATAAATAATATGAACTATATATAAACAATTTTGTGGATGTACGTAATATTTTCAAAACTCGATAAATGGTAACAAATTTCAAATAGAGATCACGCCCTTATGTTCACACCCTCAAATGGTAAACGTACTTCATTTTTGTAGCAAATGCCATACTCTTTCAGAAAAGTATACCTTTCAACATTTCCACAGGAAGGGAGAGGGGTTGGGGTGGGGGGGGGGGGGGGGGTGGGGGTGCGGGTGTATATTGGTAGCTTAAGGCCTAGTTATTGTTTAATGTTTGATGAGGTTTTGGTAACGAAAGTGATGTAACGTAAACTACAGTATATTTTTTGACAATATTATCTAAATTAAGCAATTCTAAATTAGCATAAATAAAGGTAGTATTTTCTACTCATATGTAAATTTATTCACTCATATTCAACTTTATTGAAGTGCAATGGAATTGTTATGGAAACATAATTTGCACGTGCATTAAATACAAACGCCCCAACGCTGCAAACTAATAACCGCTCAAACTAATAACTCGTCGAATGACTGCAAACAAATTGAGAATGAGCGAATCTGTTGAAATAATAGACTGGCCTGACATAATTGTTGACTGATCTATTCGTTGAATTATTTTGTTGTATATCTTTATTGTTGTATATCTTTATTTAACAAGTTCAGTTCTTTGTACTTGCAGCATGGCAAGGACTTGTTCTAGTGCCTGGAGTGTTCGTGAAAACGATAAATGTATGCTACACATGCTTTCTTCATTCCGTTTCTAGCAGAATTGTAAAAAAACATATATGTATGATATTCATCTATATTCTCTGATTACAAAAACACATCAGTTTCTACTTAGCTTTTTCCTATTCGCGATAGCAATAATGAATTCATATATAAAACACGTGTGAAGTACTCTCGTAATATATATTTAATAATGTTCTCATACAATTTCGAACTCTTTAATCTTGGAAATGATTCGCTATAATGTATACATCCATCTCGCCACTTTATGACAGCGGGATATGATTCGTGTAGATATAATCTAATATATACAAATTTGATTAAGTGTATAATTATAACCATGGGCGCTTTTTTTTTTTTAAATTTCTTTTTCAAGGTTTAATATAGTTTATAGGGTTGTTGACGTTTCGTCGCAGCTGATGCAGTCGTTGTCGGGTCGGGATTCTGTGTACATACTTACTTTTAAGAGGCACAGTGGGTCAGTGGATATCCCGGTAGACTCTGATTCCGGAGATCTTCGGTTCAAACCTCACCAGAGCCGCTGGTTTCACCTATGTGTCCTAACTACCGTCACTTCGTCCGTCGGATGCGGACGTAAACCAGGCGGCCCTGTGTATCGGAAGGCATATTTTCTGAGCACGTAAAAGAACCATAGGGAGGCTCGAAATAACATAAACAGGCGGCACGATTGACATCGGAAAGCAAAAGGCCGCGTTAATATGACAAAGGTTTCAATAAAATGTTTTGTTTGTTTGTAACAGACAGAAGTAGAGCGTGTGTTACTATAAATACATTTTAATGTCTATTGCTTGGGGTTCATTACACTTCATGTTACACTTTCTGTCTTTCTTCTTTTTTACTTTGTTTTACTTTAAAAACCTTTATTGGGGACATATGAAACCACGCCACAGGGATAAGGCTTGGGTTTACGGTTGTGAAAACACAAAAGTTCAGCGACATCTTTAACAAGCACGGGGTATGGCTCTCCCTGTAATGGGATCGACGGCTTTACACTCCACTTGAAAGAAGGCACAATTTCAAAACACCTTGCACGAGTAAACTACTGCGGGAGTATGTTTTAAAAATCTGAGATGTGACCGCACTGTGATTCGAACCCGAAACATTTTGAAAGAGTTGCAAAGATGCTAACCAATCGACCACCGAAATTTTGTGTCAGTAAACATGTGTTGATAATGTTACATGTATAAACGGGGTAAAATTCCCCCGAGTTCATGTTCATTGTGTCATTTTTACCATGTTCATTACAATTCTTAATCGTCATCCCTGTATTGTTTCATGTGCTAGAAGGTTCTGTGCCCACTCTGCATATGTTTTATCGAGAAGTACATGCAAATGGAGAGCGGGCCTGTTCATTTCTGTTGTGGCCAAATAGCCTTTTTGTGGTGGCGCGCCGTTAAATTCGTAAACTGCGCGGTCCTGTGTATCATCCGAGTTCATTAAAGAACCATAGCAATGAATTCGTTATGAAGTGAAGGGTTGGTTCCCGGATTCCTATTCAACATTGCCTCTCTAAGGGCGGCTCCAAATAACCTATACTGTGTCCCCCCCCCACCCCCATCCACACACACACCACCACACACACAAACACACACAAACACACACATTCCACTTCCACCCTCTTTGGTGATTTGCAGTTCGTAAAAAGTAATATTTACATACATGCAGTCAAACAAATTGTTTTAATTTCAAAATTAAGTGCTAAAATCATGTAAAACTCCATTCAAATCAAATCAAATGAATTGTCTCCGTGGCGGAATGGTAAAGACGTTGCGTTGTAAACCTTTGCCTCTCACCGCTACGGGTTCGAATCCCACTGAAAGCTTGACTTGTAAGTGAGGAAGTATAGATTCTTACGGATGGCAGGAGGTGTACAGTACTGTCTACCCAGGAAAAGTGGGTGGTCTGCTCCAACACAAACAATCGACCGTCATATATAACCTTACATGTGTTGAAAATGACGTAAAACACCATACAAACAAAACAAGCAATCTTTTTTAAACGCAGTCGTCATAAGGCCCCATGTAATACAATAATAATAGCGAGCAAGCCAGTTAGTCGGTGAATTATTCATGGTGTTTAAGGCCCCATATAATGAATGAATGAATTAATTAACAATTAAGTAGGTCATATTATTCGCAAAACCCATGGAAGAAAAGAAAAAAAAGTAAATATGAATAAATGACATTCATGTCAATATCAAACGATGTATTTATAGTAACACGTGTTAGATGCAACAAACAAATCTTTGTCAAGCTAACGCTAACTGTTTTGTTACGAAAGGTCAACCGTGCTGCCGCTAGGATTTCCCCTGTAATGTGTCGATGAACCGTATATTTATATGTTATGTAATATTTATTTACAACGCGCGTGTAAAATTTGTTAGACCATGGTATAACTGCCGAATCTGTCATATATATGTTTGTACCATAACTTGAATGGTTTTCCTTTGTTCTTGCTTATGATATAATTTTCATAAGCCTGAAGGTCTGAGCCTAAACAGTGCTATAAATGCCGGTATATTTCAACCGTACTATAAATGACAGATTCGGCAGTTCACCATGGTCTACTCAATTTTACGCGCGCGCAGTTGTAATGTTTACACACAACCTGTCAATCAAAACGACTAAACTATTACCAAAACAGTACTCCTTGACATTGCATTTGCCCAATAATATACAAAAGCGATTGGCCGCAATAATCAAAACATGGGTCAAGCTCGTGCCGCGTACTAATGCCATTTCTTGATTGGATCGAGCTGTTATTTTTACTGAAAACTGCAACGCCCTAAAACGTCCTGCATTGGGTAAATGGCTATGGTACAAAACATTTATAGCACTTTTTTCTCGTATGCTATTTTTATAATGCATTCTCGGACCTACGGCTCTCGGGAAGCAGTATAAATCGCATATACTCGAAAAAGTATACTATAAATATTACGTATTGGGATATATGCACGAGTTCTCTCGCGTATTAATATTTCGCGACTTTAGGAGCGAAATATTTATGCGCGAAAGAACGAGTGCGAACATCCCAATATAAATCTAATAAACATTTTATTGCACACGCAGTTTTAAATAAGAACAATAAAATAGGTTGTAACATTTAATTTTCACCAAAACATTTACTTGAAACAAACATATTGTCGTTATCTCGTGGGAATTTTCGCAATGAAATCAACATTGTTAACCTCACGTGGCATACTTTCTTTGACATAAACAGAAAATTGCACCAATCACGAACGAGTACATACATTACACACCCAATATGACTTTACTACACGTCAATATGAGTGATTATTGACGTTTCCTGTTACATTGAAAGTAAACGGAGCTTGTAAATACGTATGCAATAAGGCAAGTTATTGGGCTAAACTGGTATCATAAAAAGGACGTTCATTTACAAGGAGCCCCCACTCACCTATCCTACTTTTGAAAAACTTCATGTATACGGTATGGTACACATAAGTAGGTACACAAAACACCGTATATATGGTATGGTACACATAAGTAGATACACAAAATACCGTATATATGGTATAGTACATATAAGTACATACACAAAACACCGTATATATGGTATGGTACACATAAGTAGGCACACAAAACACCGTATATATGGTATGGTACACATAAGTAGATACACAAAATACCGTATATATGGTATGGTACAAATAAGTAGGCACACAAAACACAGTATATAAGGTATGGTACACATAAGTAGGCACACAAAACACCGCATATAAGATATGGTACAAATACGTAGGCACACAAAACACAGTATATAAGGTATGGTACACACAAGTAGGCACACAAAACACCGTATATAAGGTATGGTACACAGAAGTAGGTACACAAAACACCATATATAATGTATTATACACATAAGAAGGCACACAAAACACCGTATATATGGTACGGTACACATAAGTAGGCACACAAAACACCGTATATAAGGTATGGTACACATAAGTAGGCACACAAAACACCGTATATAAGGTTTGGCACACAGAAGTAGGTACACACAACACCGTATATATGGTATGGTACAAATAAGTAGGCACAGAAAACACATTATATATGGTATGGTACACATAAGTAGGCACGCAAAACACAGTACATATGGTATGGTACACATAAGTAGGCACACAAAACACCGTATATAAGATATGGTACAAATAAGTAGGCACACAAAACACAGTATATAAAGTATGGTACACATAAGTAGGCACACGAAACACCGTATATAAGGTATGGTACACAGAAGTAGTTACGCAAAACACCGTATATGTGTATGGTACACACAAGTATGTACACAAAACACCGTATATATGGTACGGTACACATACGTACGTACACAAAACACCGTATATATGGTATGGTACACATAAGCAGGCACACAAAACACCGTATATAAGGTATGGTACACAGAAGTAGGTACACAAAACACCGTATATATGGTACGGTACACATAAGTAGGCACACAAAACACCGTATATATGGTACGGTACACATAAGTAGGCACACAAAACACCGTATATAAGGTACGGTACACACAAGTAGGCTCACAAAACACCGTATATATGGTACGGTACACACAAGTAGGCACACAAAACACCGTATATATGGTACGGTACACATAAGTAGGCACACAAAACACCGTATATATGGTATGGTACACATAAGTAGGTACACAATACACCGTATATATGGTACGGTACACATAAGTAGGTACACACAATACCGTATATATGGTACGGTACACATAAGTAGGTACACAAAACACCGTATATATGGTATGGTACACACAAGTAGGTACACAAAACACCGTATATAAGGTATGGTACACACAAGTAGGTACACAAAACACCGTATATGTGGTATGGTACACACAAGTAGGTACGCAAAACACCGTATATGTGGTATGGTACACACAAGTAGGTACACAAAACACCGTATATATGGTATGATACACATAAGTAGGTACACATAACACCGTATATATGAAGAAGGTACACATAAGTAGGTACACAAAACACCGTATATGTGGTATGGTACACACAAGTAGGTACACTAAACACCGTATATATGGTATGGTACACACAAGTAGGTACACAAAACACCGTATATATAGTACTGTACACATAAGTAGGTACACAAAACACCGTATATATGGAGAAGGCACACACTTTTCAGTGATTGTACAAAGCGCAGAAGTGCTTGATTATAAAAGCCATAGCCTCGTGGCGTTTATTAGAGAAAAAACCTGCCGTATAACATATTCACTCTTGGGACGGAACATTCAGGTTTCTAAAAAGCAAAATTACTGAATATCACAGCACACGCCGAGTATTCTGACAACTGGTTCGTATAACTTCAGTATTTTGAATAATTACGTTGAATGACAATGGCTAATAAACGAGATTTGCCGTGTTCATGTTACACCCACGCAGGCAGCTATGCAAAAACAAAGCAGCTCCATTATAACAACGACATGCGTACAGACGTTCAACTTCTGAACGCGCACGTGTTCATACTCGTGCTTATCACCCTAATTAAGCATGCGTTTAATTACGTATACTTATGATTACGGCACATTATGCTCATGCCACACAGCTAGCGTCTGCTTTTGATGATCAATGTCACGTGGTAATAAGAGCGATCTGACTCCCACTACGTAGTCCGAGTATTAACTTTCATATCCCATCCAACCCCTTCTCTAGGAAGCAAAAACGGGGTTCACTGGGGGTATGAAATAAAACCTTAGTTTCTGTTTAAAGAGTTTGCATGTTGTAAAATTAAAACATTTAACAGGTAATTTTAAACAGGTTATCGCATTTTTTGAGTAAAAACATTTTTAAACAGGTTTTATTGACGAAATATCCGTTATAAATCCTGCTAATATAAGCTTTCCCGTCGCTTAATGGAATTAAGGCCCCACCAGGCTACTTTAAAATTTAAAAGGAAAAGTATGTACATTCTTAGAAAACTTGACACCAGAAACATTATGCTGATTTTGAAATGAACGTATATCTTGCCACATATGAAAATCAATAAAAAGGAGCAACATATGATTTTCATATGATCCCATTCATATGATTTTCAAAGGAGAATCATATGAAACAATTTTTATATGATTCTCATATGATTCTCATATGATTTGCATAAGAACATCCTTTAATATGAGTTTCATATGTGGCCAGTTTGCCTATGTAGGTCTTACGTTAGTTGTCTTTTTCGAGACTTTCCCCAGATGCCTTAACCAGTGAACGTGTTATGTCTGTTTGCCGTCTTTCATCCTATAACAATTCCTAAAGCAAACTTTTCGCTTTTTACAAAAAGATGATATTCAGTTATATTGCACAAATCCTAAATTAACTGTTGATTTTCAACTATTTTTGCAATTTCTTTTGGCAAATATAAAAAAGGCGTTTAAAATTACATAAATTCCAGTCTTTAATTGTTTTATTAAAGGTTTTGCAACATTTGTTTTTAATAATCATGCGATGTTTTTGCAATATACATATATCTTTATGTAAGGTATTATATATAAAGTGTCATTCTTTTGACAATGCCCCCACCACACCCCTCATCCACACTCGACATTTTATAGTTTTGATAGCATTTTTCAAGTCACATGTATACACTGAGCAAAAATAAAAAGTACCCCCCTTTTCTTTCCATTATTATATAGACAGCAGTTCAGGACATAATAAACGATGTATATAGAATAATTAGATCGACCACCACCAATAGTCTGAATAAAAGTTTTTTTTGAGAAAAAAAGTTCAGTAAACAAGGGAGCCATCCCCCTTTTTCTTAAACCATGCAGTTTTGGTAAAAACACATACAATCTACAAACATTACCTCAATTTGTTCAAGACAATATTCTCTTTATTTTGCGTTCGAAACCGATTGTGTAGCAGCTTTTGATTATAAAAATCATCAAATTACCTCCACTTAAGGTTTCCATAGCATCCATAAAAGAGTATTGATTGGCAAAATTTGAAAGTGTTTAAACGAATATTTAGTACTCAGTGAAGTGTGTTTAAAAACTATTTAGTACTCAGTGAAGTGTGTTTAAAAACGTCAAACATTGTTTAATTAAAGCGCTGTACAAGCTGTCCTACGCCCTAAAAAGCGGCCTATGGGAATACCTCCAAAACAAAGTGGTTGTGGGTGGGTGGTGGGGGCGGGGGGGGGGGGGGGGGGGGGGGGGTGAGTATATAGTAAAAGATTAGTGTACACATCGAGGTTCGCTGGTCATAACGATAAGTTGAATAGTGTCCGGTTGCGCACTCACTTCTCACTCACGTTCAACAACCCATCCTGTCAACAACCCATCCTAGGTTGATATTCATACGTTGAAGCTTTCAAGAGAAACTCCTTTGCGCAGAACGTTCAATTTCTAGATTGATAAATAATAAGTGAACATGTCTATGGATAAATAACCTGAAAAGTAAATAATATTAAAGTCAAAGAGCATGACCGTGTAGATATTCAATGCCATCTTGAACGCATATTGCGGCTTCGATTCAGTTTCAGGGTCACGCCTGTCTGATATGTCGTTTGTTTCTTTGTTTGTATGATGTTTTACTTCATTTTCAACACATGTAAGGTTATATATGACGGTCGATTTTTTTGTGGTGGAGGCAGAACTACCACTTTCCATGGATAGAACCAGTACTGTAAGCCTCCCGCAATCCGTAAGAATCCCATTTCCTAACAAATCGACCCCCAGTGAGATTCGAACCCGCAGCGGGAAGAGGCGAGAAGGTTTACAACGCAACGTCGTTAACCTCTCGACCATGGAAGCACTGATAACAATCACGCTGCCGAGCGAACGCCAAGCAATGACTGCTAACACATACGCTGCAGGGTGCATTGGCGATGCCAATATATATAAACATATATATATAAAGGGAGAGAATTTGAACTCACTACGGCAACTTTCGAAATTGGGATCTCGTAAGAGATTCACGTTCGCAAGGCAGAATTATATATAGGGAGAAATATTTGTGAACTACCAAGGACAGTCAACCTTCGGACGAACTACGGCAGGGCGCCTAGCTATGGCGAGATACACAGAAATCAAACGTATGAATTCACTCCTTAAAAAAGGTAGCTGCGTGTGTATGTAGTTCTGAGGTTTATAGTCCCTCCACCAACAAACACGACAAGTTTCCCTGCCGCGACGGGCACAATAGCTGCAATACACGTTGATGAACTGTATCTCTACATCATAACACACTCGTCTGGAGGCACAATTAACATATAGACTCATACATACATACAATTATAGCTCATATGAGTGGGCCACATTTAAGCATTCAACCACAAACAGCTATATTGAGACATTGACAATGAAAGGTGCCGGATCTTGGGGATACTGTGAATTCAATAAATATAATAAAGGGAGAGAATTTGAACTCACTACGGCAACTTTCGAAATTGGGATCTCGTAAGAGATTCACGTTCACAAGGAAGAATTATATATAGGGAGAAATATATATATACAGGGAGAAGTATTTGCGAACAACCAAGGAAAGACAACCTTCGGACGAACTACGGCAGGGCGCCTGGCAATGATGAAAGACACAGAAATCAAACGTATGCATTCACCTCCTAAAAACAATAGCTGCAACATACGCTGATAAACTGTATCTCTACATCATAACCCACTCGTCTGGAGGCACAATTAACATATCACGCATACATGCATACAATTATAGCTATTATGAGTGGGATAACATTTAAGGACACACACGCTATATTTTTAGACAGTGACAATGAAAGGTGCCGGATCACTAGAATACTGTGAATTCAGTAAATAGTATATGTTAGAGGGCGATAATTGGAGCTCACAACGGCAACTTTCGAAATTTGGGATCTAAGAGATTCACGTTCACAAAGCAGAATTATATATAGGGAGAAGTATTTGCGAACAACCAAGGACAGACAACATTCGGACGAACACAACTACGAACTATACGAATATATATATATATTGCAGCAACCTTAAGTAATCGATAATTTTAAATTCGCAAGAAAAATATCCTCGGAATTACTCTCCCGATGTCAGTGCCTTTCGTGTTTCGTGATACATTGATAGCCTGTATATAGATAGACAATTGCAATAGAATACCGTTAAAACAAAATAACACTATAAGTGCGGCATATCGTATTGATTCGACGGATGCAATCACCTAATGACGTGAAATACCACCAAGTAAAACATTATTATGGCTATCTGGAGGCACATTGTCGCCCACATGCCAATCCACCATTATCGAGTTTCCGGGGACACGTTTCCATCATAAACACTTTTATGAGCGCGTATAACGCTAAAACGCAATTGTTCTGAGGGAACCGTCAACATGAATATGTTTCGTTTTTAAATAATTCGAAATTACTTGTCTGAAAACATTTGGAGACCAGTTTAATGGCATAAAGTGAGCCTACTCCAATAATGACAGTCCTTGAAGTATTGCCTCGACGTCAATTAAACTTCATTTATGTTCGACATGAAAGCTTTTACTGATTCTGTTTATTTTAGATAAAAGATATGAATTTCAGCAGTATGTCGGGGTCATACAATTTCAGGAATGTGACATCGAAGAGCTTTTCCCCTAAAAACGTTCTGCATATTGCGTATACCAACCGCCGTCGCCGCCACCACCACCATATAACCAGCCAGCTATCACCACAACCACCACCATCACCATCCCCACTACAATCACCATCATCATCAACACCAACACCATTAATAGAACAGTTTATCTTTGATATTACGGCATTAACTAACTAGATACCCACGTAATGTCATTGTTTGACATTGTTCAAAAGGGTCTCAGTACACGCTCTGCTAACGTTGAACCTTGAATAGTGTATACAGTTTATTAATAAAGGTAAATACAAAAGTAGGACTGGACATGTAGCCTTCACGGCCACAGTCAACCAAAACACGCATGGAAACAATGAATGAATGAATGAATGAATGGTGTTTTACGGCACGTCGACACATAAATAGGTCATATTGTGCGCAAAAATTGATGAAAAATGAAGAAATGAAGTATTAATTAAAAATTAATGTAAATATATAAAGATAAAACTATTAAAAAATAAGGGATGATAAGGTGTAATATAAACTATGTATGTAAATCAACGAATGCCCGTCAACGGGTATACAAACAAGTATATATATATAAGAACACATTACAATGATTTATATAGTCTGATCTCTTTCAGGAAATCTAAAACAAGACTAAAATCTACTGTATCAAATAACTCTTTCATAGTATTAACATTGTAGTACCTTTGACGCATAGGATCAAAGTCTACACATTCCAGTAAGATGTGTTTGACCGTTAACGGTGCAAAGCAGGGTATACATTCTGGTAATTGCTCACCTTGTAATAAATATGGAAACAAACAACAATCACAAGGATATATACAAGACAAGGTATGTGACATCACAAACATAAAAGGGTTGACAATAGGGCTACCGCCTTGAAACGGTCAGTGGCCAAACAGACCGCTGTGGATTTAAAGCAGGTTCCAAGGTGCACCAAACCTCACTCTTACCCTATTGTAATCCCAATAAAACGATACAGCGTAAATAAAGAAACCCCCTCAATGCTACATACTCAGATAAATTAGGCAGCATTAATAGACAATATAACACAAAGATGATCATGCACATATGAATATATGTATAAAAAAACTAGGAAGTCAAAAAGCAAGTACTCATTGACTTGGTAGAAGCCAGAGCAACAAGAAAATCACCCATTAAGGGCACGACAAGACAAGATTGGAGATTAAATATCAAACGTTACCGTACTCGCTGGATTAAGGTAGACGTTGTGACGATGATATTTGTCCACGGCGCAAGGCGTTTTTTGTCTGCAAAATTGTCTTCTCTTGCCCGCGCGTTCGTTTAAAAGGCGTCTAGATGTGTCAACTTGTTCGGACAATAAAAGTATCGTACCCACAAAAGGAGCTAATTTTAAAAAAAATAACGCTGACAAAAAGCGTCTGCGTCCCTTTTTGTCCTCAAATTTTCTTTTTAAATAGCGATTTTTGTCAGCACGGCGCCTTTTTTTTTTCTCACAGACTGACGCATGTGGACAAAAAGCGCTGTAGTCCGGTCATCTCACAATCAAAGGGGAAAGCATAGTGGCGAACTGTAAATGGGTCAACCACTAAACATGCAGTGCGTTGCAAAAGGTTGTTCATAACCTATGTTGATAAACAGTTTAACAAGTTTAATATAGATTGTATGAAAGTCTTCATGGCCAAATAGTTTACCAATTTTGAAAATCACGTCACCATAGAAGCCAGGTTGTGATGGTCCTTGTCGCAGAAGAGTTCTCAAATACTGTTATATTTTCAAAGCAGATCAGGGTTACAATAATACAATTTTGCAAGGGTTTTTCAAAGTTTATGGTAACGGTAGCCCTGATGGAGAAACTTTTTATCTATACAAATGTTACAGATGTTAAAGTCCTCAACTCTACAACAAGCTCTAGAAAAACAAATAAGTCGGGAAACATAGACCCCATAAGATGTTGCTCTGGGAACATCCCCGTATAAGTAGGGATAATTAAGAATATCGAAATTAAAATCACCTCACAAATTTTCTTATTATTTCTCCATTTATAACGGAGAAAAGAAGCCGCAGTACCAGAAATATTAGCTTTGTTAAGTTGAAATTCTTAAGGGTATATACATTTTTAGTAGAAAAGAAAGGGTTTTCCATGTTTAATATATCATTTGGATACCGAGAGGTGTCGTTAAAGGCTTTGATGACATTAGTCTGAGTATCTGGTGGAAGACTCAACATAACACTCCCGATCTGCGATAACGGCGTCTACGTCATCGATTTACCTGCAAATAAATGTCTAATTCAATTTAATTAAGTAGTTATCTGTTAGCTATTTATCTCCACAAACTGAAGCAGATAAATAATGGAAGAGTCTCATTAAATCACCATGGGCGCAGATCGATAGTCCAACACGCGATTATGTGAGACAGCCTCGTCATGGTTAGATAATGTATCCCTTTAAAGGTACGCTGCGTAACGAAGCGCGAAATCAGGTTACTGCTTTGATATTTTTGACATGTTTTGCAACACACGGTTGCAGAGGGAAGCGAACGATTAGCTCAGGTACCACTATTAATTTGGGGCTTCTGATTGGTTGAAAAAAGTATAGGGTATATTAGTGCATATAGTCATAGTGTAAGGTAGATTCTGATTGGATTAAATTACCCAAATCATAACAAATCCCCATAAAACATCAAACTATTATATTTCCATCATAAAACAAGTTGATATTTTTACTGAAATTTGCATTTTTGTGGATACAATTGTACTGGGAGTATATTTGAAAAAAGTTAAATTTATTTACTTCCATTATGGGCGTGGCCACCTTCAATGAAATATTAGAGGCTGAAAGCATTACATTACCCCCAATTTGCTGGTCATTTTTGAGTGTCTCTAAGATATTTATTTTTTAAAAAAAGTTAGGTTTTATCATCCGTTCGGATATAGAAATAGGGGTTGTAGGCTAAAAGGCTATAATGGAGACCTATGGGAAATGCAATAGTGGTATATGACCATTAAGTGCTTCCTATACATATTCTTCGACATGGCATTGCTTTCCTGAAAAAGAGACACCGATAACATTTCATTCATACACTACCATCCAATGCAATTCAACTTCATAACTAGTAAGTAATATATGTGTGTTAATCTCCGTAGTTTAATACATGATAATCCAACGTCGGTGTTGTAAAGATTTTGCGAACAATTTCAGTGGCATAAAAGTTATTTCCTTTATCGAATAATTACTAAATGCGGTAGTTACTTTCGCCCAAGTCGGAACTGACTCATCGACTCATTTACCGACTTCACGGAAATTGGCAGATCTTGCTAAGCAATATCAGAATCTTACAGGAGAAAGTCAACTTCAGTTGTATTAAACAAGTGTTTGTTTTGCCTATATAATATTTTATACGCAACGTTGGTTGTTCACAGTTTTGAATTAAACATTTTTTCTTTCTTCACTGTACTTTACTATCTTCTTCATTTGCTCCTTGACTAACATAATAAGATGCAGGTACATCCACAGAAGTTTGGAGTAGAGGTGTTATTTTACCGCGTTAAAAACAAAGGCGATATAAATAATCCTGATAATTCGTAACACTTTGGACTCAGTTAACAGAACAGCTAAAAGTAATTAAATCACAATAATGATTGTAAATGTTCGAACATCATTTAAAATAGTATAATAAATCTAAATTCTTTGTAAAAAAACTGGTGTTAAATTAATAGGCGTCTTTGAATGTCAGTCAGTAGACAGTCAAAAAAGCATGAAAGGAGAAATTTGTAAATCGTACAAAAAATATTGCAGTCTCGGTTTGAGTGAGATTTTTCATGAACGGTAGTAAAAAAATGAACGGTAGTAAAAAGTGATTGCTACCGTTCACGCCCTCTAGCTACGTGTTGAGCAGAACTGCCAATAGTACATAAAGAAGATTGTATGCATATGACGTTGAACTTGGAACCTTCGCTGTGGTATTTTCACACCATTCCAGGGCCAGCGGCGCATGGTCTCAGTTTCTAACAAAACGCGTTCCCTAAACGAGAAAACAATGGGCGAAATAAATAAAATGGAATTTTGCTGGGAGCAGAGGTTATGAAGCCTGCGTATCACAGGTAACAGTCAAACGACTGAATTAAAAAGCAGACAATATATCCGAAGGGTGATTAAACAATTCTCAGAACCTTTAAAGGCTGGAGTAGTGGAACCACCTATTCGAAATTCAAGTAAGAAACCAAAAGTATATGAGAATATACAACCGATATCTGCAAATATCGGGCTCTGCGATCCCCCAAGATAGGAATGAATAACAGTTCTGAAACTTATCACCATTCCCCCTCTCGCATTTTCTTAATGATCTCAATCAATTTGTGCCCGAGAAGTTTTTTTTTATTAAAATGCCAATACTGTTTTTAATAATTATGATATTTAGGTTCCTCTCAAATTAGTTATGATTTTATATGCCGACGATACTGTTGTCTTAGCTGAAAGCGATCAGGATTTGCAATACGGTCATACCAAGTTTTTTCTATGTTTAGCGTCACATTACTTTCTCGAAACCTACCTACCTGCAGGCAGAAAGAAACACAAACGAAGAGTCGAAAAAAAAAAAACAGCTGTATTTTTCATCAATCTTTGGATTTTTTTCAACTGAAAACATATGCAAATAAAAAAACAAGTTACAATGATGTTCATGTTGTAAGATTTTGTTCCAATTAGGAATTGATGTAGTTGATCAAGTTGTGTATTTCCGTAGTCATTTTCTCACTTGTTTTGCGTTGTCGTCGACGCGGAAATGCGTTTCCGATGGTTTCCATATGAATGTCAAAAAGGTTGTGTATTCGCCCAGCCATTCAAAAACAGGTCTGACGCTAACCAGCCCGATGACGCTAAATATAGAAAATGCTTGGTATGGCCAAAGGTTTAAATGCAATGTCTGATTATTGTTACACATGGAAATTACAAGTAAATGTCGCGAAAACAAAATTAATGTATTTGATTAAGATGATGCACTTGAAATTGTTGATGAATTTTCATATTTCGGTGTTCAATTTTAGTGGTAATGTTGATAAAACTAGAAAATGTTAGCAGATCAGGTTAGAAAAGCATTGTTTTCACTTATTAAGCAGGCAAGGGATTTTTAACTGTCTATATATTTGCAGTTACATTTGTGTTACCCATCTTCCGTAGCTAGCATATTTCACTACCGTTCATGAACAGTCTCAATCAAACCGAGACTGCAATAGAAAGTATCTAACACGCCTATTTTGTTGATCAGTTTCAATTGAAATTGTGTGAATTTATCCTTTGTTTAAAACAAAGTACACCATCATTTGTGGTGAACATGGAACCACTACAGGTCAAAGGTAGAGTTTTAAATTATTGGAGCAAACATTTTTAAATGCCAAAAATGAAATGATAAGACGTTTATTATAATACAACTTCACATTGTTATACATGAGCCGATAAATGACCTTGGACTGACAATTTATTGGTTAAGGCAAAATGTTTTATGTTCAAATATATTTCAAAAGGTTGTAAATTCTAAACTTAACGATCTGTTTCTTCAAAATTGGAATATCAACTTGTAAACATTTAGTAGATGTCTTAAGGGTGCCCTCTGGTGACGAATTAGCGTGATCTGCGCATATTTTCGGACAACGCGCATGTGGATGTTGTAAAAAGCGGGAAGATGTTCCAAAGTTATATTTTAGTTATACATCCTTGATACCTAATGTACATGTTCACAATCATGAACCCCACACATTGATGTAGGTTCGATAATTATAGATTATTTATATGTCAGTCTTCATATCAGCCTGAGACCCTATATGTGCCCGAGGGCTTTATCCTCGAGATATAATTCCTACACATCTGAACTCTAAACGTTGGTATATTGTCCGACATACCAGGCTTAAGGTTTGATTTTTAATAATGTATATCGCACACTTTTCCACAGTTTTGAGATCAAATGGGCAGGAATTATATCATGAGGGCTGAAAACACGACATGCTTCTGATTGACAAACTATTGTATATTGTGTGATATATCACACTTAGAGACAGATCTTTTGGATTTGATATAACATTGTGTTAACGTTAATTTTAATTCTAACATGGCAGATGCTATTTTCAGTATACACAAGCAAATACAACAGTCGGGTAAAATATACCATAAAAAATGAAGTGGGTGGGTTAAAATCAACATCTCTTTTAACGTATTTTGGTCAAATTGTGTATATTATATACTTATACACTGTTTGTAATTCAATTATATGTGATGTTTATATATCAGGTGTATGTATGCCATTCATTTAAATGACTTATGATATGATAAATAAAACCAAAGTACATATATCTTTATTTTTCTGTAATAAAATGATGGGTCTTTAACATTTTTAATTGTTAACTCTTTTAGATGAACACTAACCTATAATTTTTATCACATTTATTTGATAACCTTATAATTCTCTATTATATACCAGTTTATTACAAATTTCTTATTATTATTTCTATAAGTTTGCCTTGCCCAAAATTAACCCAAAAATGCAATTTTCTGTGATTATTTTTGTTTCATTAGAAGGTGTGCTAAAATTGAAAACTTCAAAGATTTCACCTATTTTGATCATTTTAAGGGTTTTCTTACTTTTGTATTGATACCCGTTTAGCTTTTCATTTGCTTCTTGTTTATCTAAAATATTGGGTGATTATTAACGCCATACCCAATTTTCAGCTGATTCTGAATTTAAAACCCCACTTTGCGGGCTTTTTTCCTATTTTACCAAAACCCTATGTAAATCTAGATGTATGAATCACAAAACGCCTTTTGAGAAAGACCGATTCTATCATATTGAATGAAATTAACGTACATTTAATCTTTGTATTGGAAATGTACTTGGTGATGAATTTCATAATCTCTTTCAGCGTAAACATTGTTTTGAAGACAGAAAGAAGTATTTAGGAGATTTATATTATGAGCAGCCTAACCCAGTTGAATTTGACGCACTCATGAACAGCGGAATGTAAATCAATTTCCTTACAGCTAGCACTATTTTGTAAAACTGCATTATCTGTTTGCAAATAAATATGTATACACTGTACTCAATCTCTTTACAAATGCCCGTCAACGGGAATACGGGTATACAAACAACTAAATATATATAAGAAAAGAACACATTACAATGATTTATATAGTCTGATTTCTTGCAGGAAATCTAGAACAAGACTAAAATCTGTAGTATCAAATAACTCTGTCATAGTATTAACATTGTAGTACGTTTGACGCATAGGATCAAAGTCTACACATTTCCAACAATATGTGTTTGACCGTCAAGCAGGTGATACATTCTGGTAATTGCTCACCTTGTAATAAATCTGAAGTTTTATAGTTTATTAAAGTCTCGTCATATTACAATAGTATATACAATAAAACATTACACATGATTTTAACTATGCCATTCTAAAATAATTACAAGAGACTATAATTTTATGCAATTAAATTTCACATTTACAACAATAAAACAATATGATAGACATTTAACTTTAATGAATGAGTATAACGTGTATGCCCTATCCTGCACCGGGCATATTTATCTAAAGTTACAATGCAATTGCATGCAGATTTTACCTTGATTGGTATACAACAGCCATATCCATTTAGGCTGATGCAGGTTACGACATGAGTTCGTAAATTAGTGTTATATCACCTTAGGCTTGCCAGGTTTTCACTGTAATTAGATCATTTGCTTGCACGTTTTGTCCATTTAAACGCAAAGATACCATCTATTGCATACTAATGTATATTTTATTAAGTTAACGAGGTAGTTAAATATGTGAAACAGATCAGCTAAGTCTTGACACTCACGTAATTTGAATATATATTGTGCCACGAACCACGCAAACAGCGGATTTTGCAGGCTTAATTAAGAACTAGACCTTTTAATGTGTCTATGAACTTAAATTATTTGTTTCGCAGGACGCTTTTCTCTATACGGATATGACACTGTCGGGTTTGGTATTGTTACTTAATGTATGGTACGCTGTTTCTATGCATCAACATGTCGGGACATTGTTGTTTGGATTTTTTTCTCGGTACTTGCTGCAACAGTTACTGCTCTTATATGCCAAACTGTCGGGAGATTAGTGACCATACTTGCTTATACTATTATTTAAGATCACAATGTCGGGTGAGTTTTGCCGGGAATTTGGTAGCTGTCCTTGTTACCACTGTCCCTATATATCAAATTAGTGGGAGATTATTTTCAACACTTTGGTTGCTGTTCTTGCTACACTGTTCCAATACAATAGGATTATTACTAGAGTATGTGTGTGTGTGTAATTCGAAGTTTTAAAGTCCCTCCGCCAACTAAAACGCCTGGAGAACCCTGGTCGCTATGGGCACAATAGAGTCTGGACTTCATTATTATTACTAGAGTAACGTGTTCTGGAAGTTTATATCACCTCGAGTAGGTAAATGCCAGATCAATCACACGAGAGGCGGAGCCTCGAGTGTTATCCTAATCTGGCATTTACCTACATCATTAACATAGAAATATTTGCATTGCTATTGCATAAACATTCAATAAAGCATATTTTTTTCTCGCTAAAGTGCAGCGGGAAAATGTATGTAGTTTTAAGGTGTTGGTGTTCATTGGTCTGACCTATTTGTTTTGTTTGTATGACGTAACGTCGTCTTGACGTTCTCGCGCATAGTGGCGTAAAACTTGCTTGAATCATTGGAAAAACCGCTGTTCTATTTTTAGTAAGATAGCGATACTAATTCTATTTTTAGTAGCATAGTGATAACCTGTAGTGTGATACAGGTTATTGTATTCCATTGTAAGAAAATGAAGGTACTATGTATATATTATTGATAGGTATATAATAAATCACAATATTGGGAGTTCAGCGGTTGTATTGATACAACTGTTCCTAGAAGATTGGTGGCTGTAATTTCTACCACTGCATTGGTGGCTGTACTTGCCAGCACCTCTCCTACTTCTGCTTTTATACATCACAACTGTAGGAGACTGGTGCTTCTATACAAATGCTTCTATACATCACAACTGTGACTGGTGGTTATACTTCTACCACTGCGCCTATACATCTGAACTGTAGGAGACTGGTGTCTGTACTTCTACCACTGCGCCTATACATCACAACTGTAGGGGACTGGTGGCTGTACTTCTACCACTGCGCCTATACATCACAACTGTAGGAGACTGGTGGCTGTACTTCTACCACTGCGCCTATACATCACAACTGCGACTGGTGGTTATACTTCTACCACTGCGTCTATACATCTCAACTGTAGGAGACTGGTGGCTGTATTTCTACCACTGCGCCTATACATCACAACTGTAGGATACTGGTGGCTGTACTTCTACCACTGCGCCTGTACATCACACCTGTGGGAGACTGGTGGCTGTACTTGCTGCCACTGCTTCTATACATCACACCTGTGGGAGATTGGTGGCTGTACTTGCTGCCACTACTTCTATTCATCACACCTGTGGGAGATTGGTGGCTGTACTTGCTGCCACTACTTCTATTCATCACACCTGTGGGAGATTGGTGGCTGTACTTGCTGCCACTGCTTCTATTCATCACACCTGTGGGAGATTGGTGGCTGTACTTGCTGCCACTGCTTCTATTCATCACACCTGTGGGAGATTGGTGGCTGTACTTGCTGCCACTGCTTCTATTCATCACACCTGTGGGAGATTGGGTGCTGTACTTGCTGCCACTGCTTCTATTCATCACACCTGTGGGAGATTGGTGGCTGTACTTGCTGCCACTGCTTCTATTCATCACACCTGTGGGAGACTGGTGGCTGTACTTGCTGCCACTGCTTCTATTCATCACATCTGTGGGAGACTGGTGGCTGTACTTGCTGCCACTGCTTCTATTCATCACACCTGTGGGAGATTGGTGGCTGTACTTGCTGCCACTGCTTCTATTCATCACACCTGTGGGAGATTGGTGGCTGTACTTGCTAGCACTGTTCCTATACCCCACAATGTGTTGTTGTGGGGAATTTGGTTGCTGTACTTGCAACCGCTGTCCGGAGATTGTTGAACTCAATATTATTTTATTGGATAAATGTTTATTGTTTATGTATCGTTAACAGTTTTATTTTGATCACAGTTTGAGCATTTGGGCAAACGACTATACATAAACGTGATCAATGATATCGGAGTGCCAAACTTGATCTTTTCGCGTTGGTTTGACAATTTTTAAGAAGAAGGTTATATATAATGTGAGAAAAAATCATGTAGTTACTTCAGTGTTGAGCTGAACTCTCGACATTTTGTTGACCTATCGCAACGTTGAGATACTGAAGACAAAAACACTGATAACTAAAGCCAAGACAAGTGTCATAAAATGTTTTATCAATTTAATTATTTACATTAAGGGACGAATTTATCCATTGTGCAGAATTATCAGCTATTAATCTGAAATTGTGATAATCTTTTATGGATATAATGTGAGTTAATCACGACAGATAACTTTATAGGCAAACATGTTAATATTAATAACACTGATACCAGTCTTTGCTGGTCTGATCGTTAAAGTAATAAAACGCCTTTTATTGGAGCCAAGTATTTGTTTTGCATAATTTTACAATATTGATCACAAATAAACAGGTCATTAGCTAAAATAATCTTAAAGGCATTAACCCGCCAAATAACGGCAAAATTACACTACAAAATCGTTTATCCAAACCCTATAAAAGGTGTTCAAGTCATAAACTAATGTATAAGTGCCAATTACAGGTATAGGTTTATTCACGGGTACTTATAATACCATAGATTGAATATGAGTAAAATCAATTCTTTGATTTTATAGCTTCTAATTCGACGCTCCAGTTTTGGGTTTTGGCTCAGCTGGTTAAAGCCGTTTATATTGTGTCTATTGAATTCGGATTTTCAAAGAATGTAATGTATATAATTATATATATTTATATATATACTCACGGTCTGTGAAAACGCACCACAAAACAAATCCTTTCAAAAGTAAGAATTTGAGGTATTTTGGACAAAACATGATATAATCCATCTAACGAGTCAACATTTAACATTTTGTACGTGCATATCTGCATTCCGTGCATTCCACATTGCTGTTATGAAATGCACGTGCATTTCCGGGTTTCTTCAGTTATTACAAAAAGTGGGATTAATAAAAACATAGAAAGACTGACTGAGAATCATTTTTTATTACGAGCTTTTTTTTTGCATTTTTTGGCCATTTCTGATTTTATGTATTTAATATGGAATTATAATTAATAATGCATAAATAAAGTGATAGTTCAACATATTATGTTCATTATATTCCGGACAATCGGAAATGTTGACAGTTGAACATATAATTACTTATTCCGGACAATCGGACATATTGGCAATTCAACATTTATTTCATATCCCGGACAATTGGAGGTATTGACATAATTATAACTTCAATAGTTTCATATTCCGGACAATCGGAAATATTGACAGTTGAAAATATAACTACTTACTGCGGATAATCGGACATATTGACAGTTCAACGTATAATGACTTATTTCGGATAATAGGGAATTTTCGGACAATTCATCAATAAGTATATACTGGACAATCGGAAATATTTTAAAATAAATTTGACCGCCGCCCTGTATAAACACAATAGGCATATATTGGCTGGTCATTGAATATTTTAGCCTCCGGAAATCGGAAGGTCAACAATAAGTATATTCCGGACAATCGGGAATATTTTAAAATAAATTTGACCGCCGCCTTGTATAAACACAATTGGCATATTGGCTGGTCATTGCATATATTAGACTCCGTAAAATCGGAAGTATATTAGAAATTACCGAGATTAGAAATGTGTTACATAGAGAATATTATGTCAGTGCCTTTTACTATCAAGTTTATTATGCGAGGCTTAGAAAACGAAGAATGGCGAGGCTCTGCCGAGCCATTATTCGTTTTCGTGCCGAGCCTAATAAATTTGATAGTAAAAGGCACTGACGTAATATTCTATTAATCATGTAGATTATCCATATTTTCTGTAAGAATTACTATTATTACCTATTTCTCAGAATGGTACGCTTATCGAGGACGTCGCCATGTTGCTATTTTTTGTTTGTTTTATGACGTCATGCAAAGTTACGTGCATGACGTCAGATAACGTTACGTATAATAAACGCCGAGGGATTCCGCATTGATTTGCTTTATTGGCCAGTGCCTAATTAAAGCAAAATTTAATAGGTCACCCCTTTATAAGGCAGAAAAGTGCATATCTGCATGATAATTTAATTTATACTCTTGATATCGGAAGCATAATACAAAATTAATGGTTGTTTATTATGTAATCTATTTCGTTTTCATTCAATGTTAGGCAGACACGTGCTGGCAATGCCAATACATTTAAACGCGTGTAGGCAACACGTGTGCACGTGTCCCGGCATAAGAGAAGCGTTAGGCGGGAAAGCACGTGTCGAAAACGTGGGGTTTCAGCCAGGGCCAATTTGGAGCTCTCTGAGGAAAAAGGACAAATACGAATTTGATATGTGTGTGAAGTTGGCTCGGGGTTCGGGATTCGGGGTTCGGGGTTCGACATTCAAACCCAGTTCGGTATTTAACATTCAGAGTCAGTTCGGGGTTCGACATTCGAACCCAGTTCTGTATTCAACATTCGAACCCAGTTCGGGGTTCGACATTCGAACCCAGTTCGGTAGTCAACATTCAAAGTCAGTTCGGGGTTCGACATTCAAACCCAGTTCGGTATTCAACATATAAAGTCAGTTCGGAGTTCGACATTCCAAACCAGTTCGGGGTTCAACATTCATAACCAGTTCGGGACTCGACATTCGAACCCAGTTCGGTGTTCAACATTCAAAGTCTGTTCGGGGTTCGACATTCGAACACAGTTCGGGGTTCAACATTAAAAACCAGCTCGGGGTTCAACATTCACAACCTGTTCGGGATTCGACATTGAAACTCAGTTCGATATTCGACATTCAAAGTCAGTTCGGGGTTCGACATTCGAACCAAGTTCGGGGTTCAGCTTTCAAAGTCAGGTCGGGGTTCGACATTCGAACCCCGTTCGGTATTCAATATTCAAAACCATTTCGGGGTTCGACATTCGAACCCAGTTCGGTATTCAACATTCGAACCCAGTTCGGGGTTCAACATTCGAACCAGTTCGGGTTTCGACATTCGAACCCAGTTCGGGGTTCAATATTCAAAGCCAGTTCGGGGTTCAACATTCAAAAGTAGTATAGGTTTTTTTTTTGGGGGGGGGGGGGGGGGGGGAGGGGTACCAGCACAGTTCCCCGGAGCGGGCTTCAAACCCAAGCATCTATAAAATGTGTTAGCCATGGCTGTTAACCCGCGTAAAAAATGCATCTAGACAATACGTACACCGAATTGTGTATGTAATGGGGCCAAACATGAGAAAATATAACAACACCAGAACGATATTGGTGGGAAAATGTTTCTGTGAATGTTCTTAGTAGACGATTTAAAAATAATGCAGTAGGAACTTGTTGGACAACATATTAGTCATTAGTAATCATACTGATGCGACTATATATATATATTCTGTAATAAAGCGATACACTGGGAAAGTTTTAAAATTGAATTTGAGATACGTAAAACAATTACATCTTATTTGACCGATATGTGTGCATGATATATACAAGTATAACAACAAATACATGCTTGAAACGTGCAATGGATATTCAAAACATTATATGCTAGATTTAGGTCACACTAGGATGAATTGACAACGAATACAAAGTCACGGATTTCCCATACAATGCGAGCAAGGCGTAAGTCAATAATAATCGTGCGTGGCACACAAATATCTATACTGCACAAAAAGAATACAATGCTCTGCCGCGAAGATTCAGTGTTCTATGAGCTAAACCCTGCTAAGTCATGTGCGTGCGTCACTCTATGCACAACGGACGAGTTGTCTTTGAGATGAGAACTGATCCATCAGATGACCAAGCACCCAGCAGACACCTTGACTTCACGAGAGTACGGGCTTGGTATAATAAATTGTTACGAAATCTGGTGAGATCCTCGTTGACATATATTCCCATGTAACCACGATCCTTAGCAAGGGTGGGCGCACGATAGAATTTCTGGCGAGCCCTGTGTGTCGCAAATTTCACGATTATGGCTCGTTAGTTCACATGCTATTAAAAATTTAGTTTACTATGACAAGATTTACTTATTTGCTAAAAACTTGGAACAGTCGAAGTATCAGGTCTTGTCGCAAAAACTTGAAAAAATATCGAAAAAGGATAAAATCCCAGTCGAAGACATATTAGAATGTTCAAATGATGAAGTTATCCCCATGGATACTTTAGATTTAGATAATCAGAAGATAGTCATTTTTGATGATTATGTTTGCGAGCGGCGCAATCAAAACGATATTATTAATTATTTCATCCAGGGAAGGCACACAAATTGTTGTGTAATTTATTTATCTCAGTCTTATTACAAAACTCCCAAAGACATTCGGTTGAATTGCTCTCATTACATCTTCTTTGCGATTCCAGTTAATCGTGAGCTGGGTATGCTTTCCAACGAACAAGATGTCAGCAAAGATCAGTATAAAAAAAGCAACAGACAAGCAATACGACTTTATGTATATTGATCGTCCGAGGAAGTTAGTAAAGCGTTACAACAAAATAAAAATTACTACAAAGTCGACAAAGATGGTCACTATGGAATGTTACAAATTGATTTACCTAAGCTTGTTGGTCATCACAAACTTATTGCCAAACAAGGAGAAGCAGTTGTGCTAGACCTAAAAGTAGATGATGATTTTATAGACTTGATAACAAAGCGTTACAATAATAAAAAAACGTATTCAAAGCTGTCTCAGAATGCTTTTAAGGAACTAACAGAATTATCTGATTTACCAATTCATAAAGGTTCTTCAAAGTTTAAGAAGATTTTAGGAGGTTGTGCTGATGTTGAAAAATACAATAGTCTTGATGATTTGTCTAATGATCTGGAGTTAGTATGCGGAAGTATCGAATCAGGAAATAATAGTCCACAGTTAATCAATAAAGGTATTAGCATAATTGATGAATTATTAAAAATAGGCGAAATATCACCCAAAGAACATGAGCAACTATTTTCTAAATATTTTGATTAAATTATTGTTTAACTATAATTATACATGAAAACCAAAGAAGAATTAATTGATCACTTGACGCGACTTGTAGCTGCATACAGGCGCAGTTATAAATTGTGCGGTATTATAAACACAACTTTACAGATTGCCAGTGGAATAATTGGTTGTGGTGCTGTTCTAGCATTAGTTCCAGCAATTCCTGTTTTCGTGGCTGTAGTTGGCGCAGTTCCTCCAGTGGTTGCTGTCTTAGCGAGCAAAACAAGAATAGCAGAAAAAAATACTTTGTTGAAAACACATCATAGAAGTTTTAAACAACTTCTTTCATATGTCCAAACAACCATAGGACTAGCAAATGACGAAGAGGTAATCAGAATTGCCTTTAATAAAATGTTAGAAATTCAAAAGAATGATAACTTTACAGAACCTCTGGAAATGTATATAAAAAGGTACAAGCTTAATGGATTAAGCTAGTAGATATGATGCTCCTACGGAGCATCTGTTCAAGTTAAACGGTCATGGCATCCAGTCGTAATTCTTTTTCAACTTGTTTCCATATCCTATCGTACTTTTCTCAAGTAGATTTTGTTTTAATCGGTTTTGTTTATTTTTTTATTTTTAATATTTTAAATATTTTCTGAAAAATGAATTCAAATTTGATTGATCTTTTTCGACCCTCTATTGTATCCAAAATCTTTACAATTTTGTAAAACAGCTCTTCAAATCTTTGTCTTTCCGCAGGAGATAAATTATATGCTACGAAGTATTTATCCAAATGGTACTTTCTATGGTAAATAGTTTCCTTTCGGTTCTAGTTGTAACCTGCAATAAGATTGTAACCGTTGTAAACTCCACAATTAAGGCAAATACGCTCGTTATCAAAAACCTCATAAGTGCCATTACAATTAATACATGCATTAGAGCATTTGTAACACAGCTTGGTTTTGACACAATGCTTGCAGTTTTTCTGCTCGTTGCTTATATAAAATAAAACACAATCTAGACATATTTTAGGAAAATCAATAACGTCTAAAACACTGTTCTGTTCTAAAACTCTTTCACAATATTTACAATTCATATGCTATGATGTAAAATGATGTTTTAAAATAGGCTTAAAGAATGATCTATTTGCATGAGTAATGGAACAGATAAAAATAAAAGACATTATAAAAACTCAAATGGTACACGCACGACTAATTGATTTTGAAAATACAAATAAACTTGACAGAGAGCTGCTAGTTTTTATGAACTTCAAGGACTTGACTAAAGAAATAATAACCATGGCATACCAACTAAAATTATCAAAAAACATAAAAAACAAAGAAATAAACAAGCTACATACTTTCTGTGATAAAGCAATCACATCGGCGACCGAGGGTTTTATAACTGAGCAATATTTTATTGCTTACTATAGCCAACTTCTAGATAAAGAAATTGATTCTTTTATTTATGGTCAAATAATATAATCTAATAGTATATGAAAAGTTGTGTAGAAACAGTAGCTGACTTTAAAAAGACTCTTATGATCAAGGCGACAGAGTAGATTGAAGAGTTTAAAAAACCCCAGATGAAACGCTTGGAGGAAGCTATTAAAATGAGTGACAGTGACTGGATAATAAAGCTATTCACAGAACGCGCGAGAGAAGAAATCAATATTTTTCAAAAAGACCAAGCAGACGCAGTAGACAAAAAGGTCGAGTATTTTAAGAAAGAATTAATTAAGGCAAAAAAAGATCATATGAGTGATATTGATATTGAATGTTACGAAAACTTTAAAATGTTTATTAGAAGCTTAAAGGAGCCCTTTTATACCTCATGTTTCATGTTTATATTTATTACTGAACACTATATAAACACATTGCAACCCATATTTTGGTGATATATCCGGCTTACACATGTTACAGGAGTTTTATAATTTATTTAAAAGTAACTAATTTTAGGAGTCTACCTGTAAGCCCGATAAGTGTAGTTGACATTGAATATTTCATAAATGATTTAAAATAGTACTTTACAACACGCAAACACTAATATTTAATCGAAGAACGTAATTTGTTCAGCTGGGATTACATGAAAAACGTCGAGAACAAACGACGTTTGTGTCGCGAAAACTAATGACAGTGGTATAAGACGTCTGTTTTCATTAACAATATTATGATTGCATTAATGTTTATTATATGTTGTCTTTGACATCGAGTCGCGGTGATAACTCTGTCAGTAAATAAGAAGTTAAAACCTACCAATCGGTATTTCCAAGACGTTCCTCGGGTTCAGCAAAATCAGGGGCACGGTTGTCACGATAAATTTCGTTGTCTTG
The DNA here is from genome assembly GCA_037043455.1 of Cyrtodaria siliqua. Taxonomy (NCBI): domain Eukaryota; kingdom Metazoa; phylum Mollusca; class Bivalvia; order Adapedonta; family Hiatellidae; genus Cyrtodaria; species Cyrtodaria siliqua. The sequence continues at coordinate 29,478 of JAWPHD010001603.1, forward strand.
AACGTCGTCCACCACTGCTCTGAGAGGTTCAAACCGATAAGGCTGCAAACCATTGCCCTGTTCGTCATCCGAATCGTCATAAGGCTCGGAGAATGATGAAGACGAGCAATACAAATCACTCTCAGAAACTGAAACATCCGAGTCGCTGTTCGCCATTGTTGATTGTATCTGGGGCATCTGTGTGACGTCATCGCCGAAGTTGGACTTCGGGTAAACTCGTAATATTCCGGATATTTTTCCGTTGATTTCCGTAAAAGTGTGCCGTGTGATATATGGAAACGTAATAATAACGTGTTTCGGCTGTGATTTTAATCGTGAAAAATATATCAATAGTTTTTATACAAGTAGATCTATCAAATAAATATAAGTTATAAGGGTAATATGAAATAGGTTAAACCTATAGGGCGAGCACAGTTCATGTTTGATTGTGCCGCTGCGTATGTATGCAACGGTATGTGCAAGTCTAGCAGCGAGAATCGTAGCTCTTATGGCGCGTACCTATACCATGGTAGGTACATTCCACCATAAGAGCCATGATTCTCACGTCTGGTCAAATCTACCTGTACGTGTATTATGAATCGTGACATCCCACCCCATCAAATTTCAATGTGTGTGTGTGTATTTCTAAGGATTATAATCCGTCCGCCTACGACAGGCGTCGTACACGACGATTATAGGCACAATTGAGTCTGGACTTTTATCTGTGTGTTTGTGTGTGATGTGATGATATGTCTACTTGAAGCAGCGAACTCAATGGTTTCTTTATAGTGCTGCCACACTGGAATACCACACCGTAGTAGACATGATACCCCCAGTCACATTATTCTGACACTGGTCAATCAGTCGTAGCACTACCCATTATTTGCTCGTCAGGCAAGGGTTCCATTTTTAAAGTATCTGGAGACACGAACCCACGACCTCCCGAATGCAAGGCAGACGCTCTAACCAATAAACCACAATGCTTCGGTCAAATTTCAATTCGTTCCCAGACAGGACATATATGGCATGGAACGAACTTCGAACGGCTATCTAGTCATGATCCAGTCTGGATCGACATTGGCTGAATCACCAACCGTCATAAAAGCTGCTACTACATCAGTGTATGTAAGCTATATATACAAAAACCGTGATTCACGCGTATACTTTTTTGCCGAACAACATGTAATTACGGTTTCAACGTTATGTCATTACGAAAAATGTAAATATATGATTTAAGCTTTTTTTTTATTTGAATATTGTCTAATCATTATGATGATGTATGTTTGAGAAAAGTACAATGATTTTAAAACATAGGAATTTGTTGTTTCCTACTTGACATTTAATAAATGGTGGTCCATTTTCCGAATATTAGTTCAATATTTAGTTGAGTATGTCTGAGAGTGGAGGACACGGGGTCCGACGTTTTTCATCAATATATTCTGAAAATGCACCAAATTCATCAAATGCTATGTAGAAAAGACGTTGGTTTGTTTCACTGCTCTTGACGTTTAGCACTAGCAGTGCTCAAGATACTTATTAGTTTCTACATCTACATTTTAAGAAACTGAGTGTACTATTTGACCCTAATGTTTCTGTCGGTGGTAGAAAAACAAAAATAGCGAATTGATGGGACAGCGAAAAGCATAGATCGATTGAAGCAGAAGACAGGTAAAGTTTCCAAACGGTGATTTCATCACCTTCAAATTTGAACTACTCCGTAGCATCAGACCAAACCGGATACACTGGATAGGGTCCAGTGGAAACCTCAAACTTTGTTAAAAGTAACAACTAAAAAAAGGGGATGAAGCACCAATAGTGGCGCGAAAGCCGGATTGCGAATTTAACATTTTAAGTGAAAAATCTTTGTGAAAAGTGGGGTAGTCTAGGTAAAATACATGACATAGTTAGGGTTATTTTCATATAACATTTGTAATGATGTTGAACAAGTGTCAAGTTTCAAAGCTTTTCGACAATTCATTTTTGAGAAATGAGGAAAAAACAAAAACTTTAACGAAAACTTCAAAACTCGTAGACGGACGGACGGACGGATAGACGGAAAGACACATGGAAATCGCCAAACTGTAAGCCTGGATTTGCTACGCAGTCCAGCCAAAATAAAAAAATACAAATTCTGTACATTATGGTGGAGTCTAAACCCGACAAATTTGCTATTATTTCGGGCGTTTGTTTAAGCTAAGGTTTTTCAGCTATGAGAGTGAGTAATTTTAACAAAATGTAAATAAATTATATATAATTGGTACTGGCAATTTTAGTGGTAAATAAAAACACCTTAGTTTGGAAATTCGGTTAAAAAATAAATATTTTACAGCCATCAGTTCAGATGAGGCTTTTTGTATGTAAATTCCTATCTATCTGTCTACATCATGCATTAGCCTCTTTCGGGTGTACATCTGCCGTGTTGCTGGGACAGCAAAAAAATAAGAAATCTCACATATAACTTCAGTTATCCTCAATAGTTTCAGAATGTCTTAATTTCGGATTGCCCAACTCATTAAAACCATTTTTAAATTAAAAGGTCGAAGCGCCCCAAAATATGCAACATAGGGTAAACATACCTTTTGAACTTCCCCTACCTAAACACGCCAGTCAAATTATTGGGATCTCGGGAAGGAGGCTGTTCCTACCCCTGTCAGTGTGAGTAACATCTTAGGCCTAACCATCGTTTAGTCACTCTAGACCTGGTGTTGTTCTATATACTAGTAGTTATAATTTTTCATAATGGACCATAATGTTACTGTTCGGTAAAAAAAGAAGCGATTCAGAGTGGTTAGCTTACTTGCCTCTGGATATAGAAGTCTGTGGTTCGACTCCCGGAGGTTCACGTCTTGAGAATTGATAACGCATTCCCTTAGATCTAGAACTATTCGTGTAAGATAGTTAAATTTACTGTGAAAGTATGTCATTCTTCCCTACGGATGTAAAGCCGTTGGTCTCCTGTGCAGGGAGAGAGATACCCTAGTCAGGTTAAAATCTCGCTGAACTTCTGTGAATATCATAAAAAAGCCTGCATGTAACTTCTGTGAATATCATAAAAAAGCCTGCATGTAAACTCATCCACAGAAACGAAACTGTGATAATCATAAGTATGTGTATAATACGTCAATAGTATTGGAAGAAAGAAAGAAAGAAAAAGAAACAAAGAAAGATGGATCGGTAATAAGCACCTTGCTCACTTATTGTACTAACAGACCATACGTCATAATGTGACGACATACGATGATGACGTAAATCAATGACGTCTTGTCATTGTATTATAATTTCCGTAACATTTCCGGAAATTGCCAGATTGTTCGTGTTTGACACGAATGAACACGGAATAACCTCGTTGATTTCCGTCAACGGCTTACAATAGTAGACGACCGAATACGGAAATCTGCGAAGAATTCCGATTGCATTTATGGTTTTACGGGAAAATAAACAAATGAAAGATATTTTTTAACCAAATCATTTGATTATCCTAATCAGTTAGCAAGACATATACATTTCTGCGACACGAAATCTACTTTTATTAAATTGTGAAACGTGTTAACGAATTTTCGCCAATGAACAACGCGCAAGGTAACACTTTGGGCAATGCTTCCGGTTAATGGCCGTTTTGACGACATAGGTAAAAATGCAATTTCATTGTGATTTTTGGATGGGTTCGAGAAAGGTTTTTAATGTTTTTTCAACTCATTCTGCTTGGAAACCACCATTCTCAATGATTTCTACGAATGCCTATCTTGTTAATTTCGTAACGAAATTTGCTACTTTACGGTTGAAGTCGCCCATAAACTGCCGTAAATGACCCAAGACTTTTCAAAAGGATGGATGGTATGTTTACTTTTCGCCTGCATGATACCATAGGAGCTCGCTTGCGCTCGCTATTAAAGGGCTCCTTTAAGATTAATTATTAAATAATATAATCTATAGTATATGGGAAGTTATGCAGAAGAAGAAAGTAAGCACTTTGATGAGCCAAAAAAGATTTACGAAAAAGTATCTGCCTTTGAACAGACTCGTTTAACTAAAGCAGACGAGGAGAACAAATAGTTTGAAAAAAGTCATATGAAACTATTGGAAGAAGATATTGCAGCTTTTAAAAAAGATTGGGCGATAAAGACCGTTTGACGCGGCAGCCAATTTACCGAGAATCTGGTATCGTTTCTGACTGGCTGATACAGATGCACGTTCTGTCGAAGATATACAGAATGGCAGAAAGACACAAAATTAATAAATAAAGAGGGAAAATTCTAGAGGCTATGAAGAGACATCTTCACCATTAAGAAAACGAAAGGGAGGGAACATAGCGACCCACCGCGGTTTCTTATAATGGTGAAGATTTCTCTTCATAGACTCTATCCGGCTTAGTGTTTACCATAGATTTATCGATAGTCCCTATATAGGCCACCCTCTAAACCATGAAGAGCGTGGGTAGTGTAAATCCTTCATGAATAAATGTAGCCAGTATGTCAAATTCTGAGCCATCTGGTTAACAAACAAACTAGAAATGAACATACATAGAGCTTGGTAAAAACATAAAATAAAACATATAAAACCACAGACTGGTTATGAAAACACAATAAACTATATATATTGGTACCCACGCTTGTATTAGCGCAAACTCCACTTTTGAGCAGACAATCAATTATTACCGCATCGGTCCGCTATGGTGAAACGTTCAAGTTATGACCAGGGAACCGGTTACTTCCAATGAATGCATAAGACTAGCACCCGAAGGTGCAAAACAAAAAGGCCAATGAAACCATTTGGAATTTATGGAACAGTTTTCCTTTTAAGATTATCCATAGTAAACAATGTTAAATGACAAGGTAAATAACTGCGCAACTGCTTGTCATAAAAACCTACCAATAAACATGTAGGACAAGTTAGGTATCAATATTCAGTAGAAAATATTATTTCAGCTGTTTTATTCCAAATGGTTTGCGAATAATCCAGTAGCATAAACATATGGAGTTAATGGTGCGTTTTCATTGACGGCCAATATATTATAACTGGTCGTCAGTAGGTTTAGAAACTGGTATACATCTGTTATAAACCTTACTTGTTGTTTTGCGGGACAGGGACTTTAAGATATTCACTGGAGGTCGCACAGTTGACTTATTTTTATTAAGTAAAAAAGACACTTTGAAGTTCTCTTTTTGGAAAAAATCTAGTACGGATGGGGTTCGAACCCATGCGGACATTCGTCCATTGGAACTTAAGTCCAACGCCTTAACCACTCGGCCACCGTACTTGGCTACGATAAGAGGCTAATCGTTTACTAAAGTGTGATAACACTTCCCTGGATTTAAATTGTAAACACTGCCATTATAGAGAGCCCTTTAAAGAGTATTGCCTCCAGAAATAAAACAAATCAATAAAATAGATCTAAACAATATTTTGAGAATAAGTAATACATGACAATTGCACTGGTATCTCCCAAGCCCGACACCAAAGGGCGTGTTCGTTATTTATAGTAAAGTCTGGAATAATTAAGCCGTTTTATCATGAAAGCAAATTTATCACCGTGTTTTATCAATATAAGCTTGTTTTTTCTTGTTTTTGTTATATTTTTCTCCAGAATCGCAATCACGGTGCTTGTTTGTACGGTGTTTTACGTCATTTTTAACACATGTAAGGTTATATATGACGGTCGATTGTTTTGTGGTGGAGGTAGACCACCCAGAACCAGTTCTATACAAATCCCGCCATCTGTTAGAATCGAAACTTTCTCACTTAAAAGTCGAGCTCCCAGTGGGATTCGAGCGGTTAGAGGCGAGAAGGTTTGCAATGAAGATATACAACTACGTACGTTTAATGACCATGATGATGTATACACTATTTAGTGTGTATAACCATTTGACATGTTGCCGACAAAGTCCCTTTAGGTTTACCACCACCAATTATATGTAAACATCCGAGGTGTATCGAATGTAGTTCCTATAAAAAAAGTAATCCCTCCTTTTTTGATGAAAATGGGCTTTATTAGTAGTGGAAAACTGCCCATTTCTATTCGATTTTTTTGGTTGTATGTATAAGAAGCGTATTAATAGGTTTCACTGGATCACTGATGAATATTTTCGAAATTTCGTCTCTATGCTTACACGTTGTGAGCAACCACAGATACCGGTTTAAAAAAAAGAGTCTTATATTTCTATTAAATATAGTTATTAGAATTATAAGAATTTTTTTTAAACCGGTATCTGTGTGAGCAACTATCAATTAAAACAGCTGTACCATTGACCTGTTTAGTATACAAACAAGAACTTTCTTACATGTCTTGTGACCCCACATTTTCTGGTGATTTTTTCAAGTTGAAAATTAGTTTTCTATATGAAAATTACACTGCTGCATTATCCATACTTGAGTTGAAGTTGCAGCAGATCATTAATATGTGACATTTTGACATTAGTGTCTATGGGGAAAATAATTAGTGGTTTCATACCTTCATAGTAAAGGTTCAATGTTGATACATACGAGAAGATCATTGATGCTCATTTATATATATATATTTATTTTATTTTATTTTTTAGATCAGGACCATATTTGCGGTTGAAACTGTACATATATTACAGTAAAGAATCAACCAGAATCCACATGGAATGGTGAAATAAAAATAAATAAAACGGTCACACAAGTGTTTAAGTTATCACGAGATGTTTCATAATAAATAGTAAACCGATTATATTACCACAGTGAGTCATAACACTACCACCGTGAGACATAACACTACCACCGTGAGACATAACACTACCACAGTGAGACATAACACTACCACAGTGAGACATAACACTACCACAGCGAGACATAACACTACCACTGTGAGACATAACCACCGTGAGACATAACACTACCACCGTGAGACATAACACTACCACAGCGAGACATAACACTACCACAGTGAGACATAACACTACCACAGCGAGACATAACAATACCACAGCGAGACATAACACTACCACAGTGAGACATAACACTACCACAGTGAGACATAACACTACCACAGTGAGACATAACACTACCACAGCGAGACATAACACTACCACCGTGAGACATAACACTACCACCGTGCGACATAACACTACCACCGCAAGACATAACACTACCACAGCGAGACATAACAATACCACCGCGAGACATAACACCTTCTGTTGTGCGTATTTTATGCTCAAAGATGAAGACTCTTCACTGGATAAGTAGAGAAACTTTTAGCTTCGTTCTTGTGTGAATATTTATTTGGGTGGCATGTATTATGAACTCTCTGTTGCTTGAATATATAACTATGTATTGCAATTGCTAATTGTTGTACGGTACTACGGTGGATGATTCTCCGACTCCCATGTGCACATAGGACGGGGAAAATAAATGGGTCGACTTTATTTATAAAGATGGCCGAAAAACACACAATTTAAAAAAATGTAGTATAATGGGGTTATCAAAGCTTTCAAGTCGATAAGCTTGTTTAGAAATAAGTTATAACACTTATACAAATGGGTATATAGGCTTATATGTTACTTATACTTGCTATTTCGGTAGAGGTCCTTTGATAAGGTGATGCTCGATTCAAGGAATCATTTTGCTTTTGTAATAACCACCATTTATGAAACTGACCTAAAAATGGGACCACATTATTTACATTTTCTGCGGATCACATTACATCCATTGGTGCATTAGCTTTTATATGTTGTATCTGTTAAGTAATATATCTGGACTGGTTATCTCAGTCGGTAGCGAGCTCGACTATTGCGACGATCGACAATTATGAGATAACCAGTCCAGATATATTACTTAAGAGATACAACATACTCGCGATTGTGATTTTAGTTTGGGTTACGAGTTCAACCCCACGAAGCGGTTCTTTGTTTTTTGTACCGCTATTGAGTTCCGTCAAACATTCTTGGTTTTATTTAGTAAATATTCAATAATGGTAGTGTTATGTTTGTCAACGTAATTACTTTGTTTTTCATAGGCTAAAAGTTACGGACATTGTCCGTTTAAATCAATTTCATTCACAATCTATGGTGAATTTAAATTTTAGACCTCAATAATGCGGTGCTAACAGCATAGTTTGATTGACATGACATGTTCCTGGTAAAAGCTAATAGCAACAATTAAATAAGAAGTTGATAAATAATGTTTCTTTTAAATCATGGAAATCCGTTATGTTGAGTTAGACCACTGTTTTCTCCCTTAAGACCTTGTAGAAATGCGTCATCAAGTATGTCCCAACAGGAGCATGTAAGAGACGCAGTACCTAATGCACCGCAATGTGTCCACAAGCTTAATCAATCTGAAAGTAACCGCCATTAATTTTGAATTTGTGATAGAAAATGGCTAAAGTTCACAAAAATCATGGTGCACAATGTTGATTTTACCTTTATTTCGTCATAGTTAGGTATGTTCAAGTGAGAAAGTGTCGATTCTTACGGATGGCGGAATGCATACTCTATACAGTACTGGTTCTACCCCAATCTCTACCCAGTGTACACTCGTTCCTCATTTGATTGCAAGGAACGATAACTCTGCGTGGAGATTGGTTCTACCGAGGACAACTGAAGTGGTCTGCCCCTACCACAAAATAATCGACCTTCATATATGCCTAACATATGCTAAAAATGGCGTAAAACATCATTCAAACAAACAAAGTTTCTTCAGCATAGTATTATCAAGTTGACCTCATGGTTCCCGGTTGAGCTTCAAGGCCCATATTCATAAAGCACCTTAAAGCACCTTAAAGGGAATGTAGCGACACAACCAAACAAGCTCTATTATTGAGAGTTCTGAAACACTTGGGAAAAGGTGAAAGTAATATCAAAATCGGACGATAAACAAAAAAGATATGATCATTTGAGGGTTGTTCTAAAACGAATATGGGAGCTGCCATTTTTAGAACTATCACGTCATAGTTCCAAATGACCATGTATGGAATATTGATAAATATCATTTAAAGCAAATAAAATCTCTTCAAATGAATGCAAAATCCTTTACTTGTCATATAAAACAGTGTTGTCATTAAGTATACATATGTTTCATACAGTTGCTGCAATTTTCCTATAAATCAATAAATATTCATATTTATAAATATTCCATATATGGTTATTTAGAACTGTGATATCATAGCTCTCAAAATGGCGGCTTCCATATCCGTTGCAATAGAATCTTCAAATGATCATATCATCCGATTTTGATAATTCTTTCACCCTTTTCCAAGTTTTTCAGAACTCTCAAAAATAGCAATTGTTTGGCTGTGTTGCTACATTCAAGTAGAAAATATTACTTAAGTCAAAATTTAAGATTGTTACATATTTTCTAAACATCCAAAGGGAAGTCTATAAAGAGTTTACCTCTTTTGATCAAATGGGACTGAGGTTCAATCCGGGTTTGTGCATAAGCCTCACCATTTCTAGAAGTAATGAACTGAATCTTGAATTGTTGTAAAACGGCTCATAAACGCAATTATATTGGGTTATTTGGAGCCACCCCGAAGCGATCGGATGGATACATAGGAATCCGGGAACCATGCCCGTGCTAGGAGGATACGTTTGGATACAAAGAACAATCCGGTTTATATTCACATCCGAGGGACAAGGCTAGGGGAATTGTATTGGCTAATGACACGCCGAAGAAACCAAACGCAAGTGCCGCGAAAGTGAGTCTCGAAACTGTGGCCTCCCGATTCGGAGTAGTAATGCGAAGAAAGTATGTAACATCAATGAATTGAATTGAATTGAATGTTGTTTAACGGCTCATCAACACAGTATAGGTTATTTAGAGCCGACCCAGAGAGAGGGGAAGGATACATAGGAATCCGGGAACCGTGCCCTACTCTTATTATCGAATAGATTCCTATGGTTCTTTAACGTGCTCGGAGGATAGACCGATACACGGGACCGCCCGGTTTACGTCTCCATCCGACGGACGAGGCTAAGGGAAAGTGTCTTGCCAAAGAACACACCGACGAAAGTAAGTCTCGAAACCGTGCCCTCCCGATTCGGAGTAGTAATACAAAGAAAGTATGTAACATTAATGACGACCTACATTATGTTTCTTCCCTGTAAGTATCGCGGAAATGATCCACAGAAGCACTATCGCAGTATTCATCTAATATATACAGAATTATAACGACTTAAATTATTTCAAAATAGCTGCAGGTCTTCAAAGAGAAATTACTACAGTTAGAATTCATGACCGGAAACTTAAAAGAACCTTGGGTAATTTATTTAGCTTTTTTACGACTTTGGCTCTTTGAAGTAAGATTCTGATTTAGCTAACGGCAAATTTTGTTTATAGTGATTTCGTTACAAATGTTTAGTTTTAGGACATTAACGGAGGGAAAATACAAGCATAGAGAACGTTGGCAGATAATGTTCTTGCAACGCCATTTTGGCGCGGAATTTCAGACGAATTTACTAAAATGAATTATGCCATATCGGCTTAAGAGATTAATCTAATAATACTAAGACTTTGAAGATAACGTAGTTCGCAATTTTGCAATTACGTTTCTGCATTTTATTTCCCCTTGATTGTAATAAAACTCTGTATTATTGTAACAATCAAATAATAACGACAATGTATAGTACCGCGTAACTCCATAAGTGTGTATAAAGTAGTTCCGTGATAGGGCCGGGCCATCTGTACATATTAAACTGCATACACGAACTCTGAAGCCTAAAAAGAAATTGCATATTAACTTGTATCCCAAATGGGTTATGTGTCGTACATGGTAGTACAGAAAAGTACATACGGTACATTAAAAAAATCTGCGTACGGTACATTGACTCCGTTGACGACGTTGAGTTGTAAACCTTCTCGCCTCTCACCGCTTCGGGTTTGAATCCCATTGGGAGCTCGACTTGTACGTGAGGAAATGCCAATTCTTACGGATTGCGGGAGGTGTACAGTACTTGTTCTACCCAGGAAAAATTGGTTTGTCCGCCTCCACCATAAAAAAGAATCGTCATATATAACCTTACATAATTATGTTGAAAATGATATAAAAAACCAAAAAAAAAAGCGTACGGTACAATTCGATACACAGAAAACTACTCCGCACTCCCCACACACACCCCAGTTTTGATTCCTTGTACCATGATATCCAAAAACTCTACCTTAATAACAATAATCTAATTTCAGGCAAGGGACGTCATATATGTCTAAGAGATATAGGGAGATAAAGGGAGAGCAGAGTAGCCCTAAGGGCCCTAATGTAATATAAGTCTATGGGGAAATCAATGGTTGTGTTTTTTTAATTGAATTGGGGTTTTAAGGCGAACCAACACATGAAAAGGTTATATGGCGCCTAACAGGCATGAACATGCTAGGCTCATCTTCCATGTACATCGAGATAAAATATGGAAAATGGGCCTAGAACCTTCTCACCCTGAACTGCAGAGTTGCTGCAAATTATATCGTAGAATATACGCTGGAGAAACGTTATTGTTTTTCTGTCACTGCTCTTTTGATGCGAGCGAGATAGCTCCTGAAACAATGCAGGGATCATGATGAAGACCTTTAATGAACATGAATTGAATTGAATGTTGTTTAACGGCTCATCGACACAGTATAGGTTATTTAGAGCCGCCCCAGAGAGAGGGGAAGGATACATAGGAATCCGGGAACCTGCCCTACTCTTATTATCGAATAGATTCCTATGGATCTTTAACGTGCTCGGAGACCGCCCGGTGCTCGGGACCGCCCGGTTTACGTCCCCATCCGACGGACGAGGCTAAGGGAAAGTGTCTTGCCCAAGAACACACCGATGGAACTCAGTGGCACCACGGAGGATTGAACCCGGGGCCTCCGCCGCGCTACCGACTGCGCCACGCCAGCCCTCTTAATGAACATGAACAGAAAGTGATAAAATGAACATGAATTTGGGGGGATTCTACCCCTCTGCCTGCCCCTCCAAAGGGATCTGCAGTGGCCCTATTCTTTGCCCCGTGACCAAACGGGGGCCCCCGGGAACCACACGGGGCATCAATGGTTGTGTGTGACATCAAGAAATATGACTAGATTCTTGATAACATAGCAATAGCGGTATTTTTAGATTTCCATTGATTATTATACGCTGATGACTACGATCTTTATTTCCACTTTGTTGTTTATGTGATACACACACAGTACGGCGGGTATGGCGTTGGGCTTAAGTTCCAATGGACGAATGTCCGCATGGGTTCGAACCCCGTCCGTACTATAGTTGTTTCTTTCACAGTTTAATCAGCAGTTATCTTAGGGTAAACGTTGTAAAAACCGTTATAAAGTTCTGCATAAGAATTACGACCCAAACAATCTTTCTTGTCACTTTTCGAGTAAGTATATTATATACTGAAAAAAGTTTAGCACGACCATTTAGGGTCATAGATTAAACGATACTTGTTTGAAGATATTAGAAATGCTTGGTAAGGATGTGATTTTCAAAAAAAGATTTACCTCCCATGTATTACAAACAACTTACGAGTATTTCAATATACAAACGTATTGCTTTGAACAAATGTAATGTTAATGTATCGACACTAACTGTTATTCTCAAACAAAAACATTCCAAATTTCGTAATTTTAAAATTATCTCCCGTTTCATTGAAATGAGAACGATTTTCGATAAGGCTAAATAAAATTATACCTGAGTTTACTGTGACCCGACAGACCCCCCCCCGCACCCCCCCGCACCCCCCCGCACCCCCCCCCCCCCCCCACCCACGACTCCTTTTTTTTTTGTTGGTAAAAATAATTATGTTCACGCGATCATGGCCGACTCATGTGCTCATTGTCCTGCTTGCGAAAAATAAATTTAACTGTTTTACCCCTTTGCAATAATTGCAAGTGATTGTCTACTGTAGTTTTTAAAATACCACATTTTCCCATTCATCAAAGCTCATCGCCACCTTAAATGTAACTTCGCCAAAAAATAAAATAAAAAAATAAATAAAAATAAAATGCCTACCTACCTACCTACCCTATTTTTTTCAGCAATGTTACAGTAAACACAGGTGTAATTTTATTTGGCCTAACCTATAAAAGTATGTTTGCTTTATTTTTTTATCATCGGCTTTTTTTGTCTTTAACAAATAACTTTGTAGTACTATAATTGGTCATATATATATATATATGTCACTTTGTCATTGACCCGAACATACACAGCTCTGTAATTGACATGCATTTAATATGCTTAATTTATTTTGCTCAGTATATGTATGTATTATATACAGTACGGTGGCCGAGTGGTTAAGGCGTTGGATGGACGAATATACGCCTGAGTTTGAACCCCATCCGTACTATATTTTTTCTTTTACTTTAGTTAGCAGTTTCTGTAGGGTAAAGAGAGGTTTTAAAGTACTGCACCCGAATTACAACCCAAACACTGAATTGGGTTTTAAGGCGAACCAACACATGAAAGGTTATATGGCGCCTAACAGGAATGAACTTGTCAGGTTCATCCTCCATTTACATCAAGACAAAATATGGTGAATGAAATTTTTCGATTATGTATATTATATGTATATATGATATGCAATGTATACAGTACGGTGGCAGAGCGGTTAAGGCGTTGGACTTAAGTTCCAATGGACGAATGTCCGCATGGGTTCGAACCCCATCCGTACTATAAAAAGTCTCAGGAAAAATGTACAGTGGGCAGAGATGTTGCCTTTTGTGTATGTTATAAAAGTTGTTATAAAGTCATACAGGAAATGTAGCCTTCACCTTTCTTTCTTTCTTTCTTTCTTTCTTTTCTTTCTTTCTTTCTTTCTTTCTTTCTTTTTTCTTTCTTTCTTTCTTTCTTTCTTTTCTTCTTTCTTTCTTTCTTCTTTCTTTCTTTCTTTTCTTTCTTTCTTCCTTCGAATACTTGTTGTTGCAAGGACACAGTGACTATGCGCAAATTAGTGAGATTAAGTGTGATAGACAGGATAAGTGAGATGGAAACTTAGTACTCTTTTTAAAAAAAACAACAACCGCATTTAAAACTAGCGTAAAAATGTATGCTGTTCATGCAGACATAGTATGTGAGTTGATGAATTAAACGTCATAATTAACCCTGACACCAAATAATGGGTTAATTAATCAAATGCTTGCAGTGTTATGTACGCAGGTTCAAAGAGACCACGATGTGTAGTGTTACTTTGATACAATTGATACGCAGTACGGTGGCCGAGTGGTTAAGGCGTTGGACTTAAGTTCCAATGGACGAATGTCCGCATGGGTTCGAACCCCATCCGTACTATATTTTTTTTGTACGTTTATTACCATTATTTTGTTTCAGGGTAAAACATTCTTAAAGCTACAGAGTCCCTATATCAATCGATTTCTTCTTAGCAGGCGTGTCTTTATTTGTAACTTCATGTTCACCAGCTCATGTCGAAATCGGGTATTTAAGCGAGCAAATGTAGCGCAGGAAATCATTAAGTCCAGACTCTATTGTGCCCATCGCGTCAGGTATATCTTGACGTGTTCGTTGGCGGACCGGGGGCGTCCGTGGCCGAGTGGTTAACGTCTCTGACTTGAAATCACTTGCCCCTCACCGCTGTAGGTTCGATCCCTCAGGGGCCTAAGAATCTTTATGTGAGGAAGCTATCCAGCTGGCTTGCGGAACGTCCGGTGGCTCTACCCAGGTGCCCGCCCGTGCACGAAAATTGCCCGGAGGGGCACATGGGGTCTTCCTCCACCAATGGAAGCTGAAAAGTCGCCATATGACCTTAGCTGTTGGTGCGACTATAAAATCCAATTCAATTCAATTCAATTCGTTGGCGGACGGACTATAAACCTTAGAACTACACACACACACACACGCGCAGGAAATCATTTACTGTATATACATCGACCAGTGCACATCGTACACAAGTAACAGTAATTTTTACAGAAAAAAAATAGGTTAGCTTCTTTCGGGGCTCGAACACACGACCTTCTGATTTCAAGTCCGGTGCTGTATCCACTGAACTACAACGCTACTTGAGAAAATATTATACTAACTAACATATATTATGAGGCAAAATAACAACAATAAATATGCAGTCCATATTGCCGCACGTGTAAATTAACATTGCCTGGTGTAATACTATATCTTATCAATATGAAACTAATACTTCGCCTCAAATCAACCATATCTCGACTTGTTATTTAGCGCTTGTTGAGAGTTTGTGTGCGCGCTCTTGTTATTACGTAAGGCCTATTTAGTGTTAAAAATGCTACAAAATACCAATAAATAGCAGTGGTCTAGAGGTTCAGCGTACATCTTTCAAATCTAAACAAGTGCAAGGCTGTGGTTCAAAGCCCGTTCCGGGAAACTATTTTTTTATCACATATATTCTGGAGCCTTATATTTATCGATGTTACTTGTACGGAGGCTAAATAAAAATGTGAATTTTTACGTATCGATTTCTCCTTATATACCGACTTTTGGGGTGTTCGTCGATTTGAAACTACTTCACACGTGACTCATTCATATTCATGAGTAATTACCAGTTAAAATAGGGACTGTACAGCTTTAAGAGCGGTTTTAAAATACTGCATACGAATTACAAAAATATCGTTATTATCGTTTTTTCGAGTATGTATATTATATGTATTGTCGATAGTATGCGTTACATACAGTACGGTGGCCGAGTGGTTAAGGCGTTGGACTTAAGTTCCAATGGACGAATGTCCGCATGGGTTCGAACCCCATCCGTACTAAAAAAAATGTGTACGTTTATTACCATTATTTTGTTTCAGGGTAAAACATTCTTAAAGCTACAGAGTCCCTATATCAATCGATTTCTTCTTTGTAGGAGTGTCTTTATTTGTAACTTCATGTTCACCCAGCTCATGTCGAAATCGGGTATTTAAGCGAGCAAATATAGCGCAAGAAATCATTTACTGTATATACATCGACCAGTGCACATCGTACCTATACACAGGTATCAGTAATTTTTACAGAAAAAAAAGTTAGCTTCTTTCGGGGCTCGAACGCACGACCTTCTGATTTCAAGTCCGGTGCTGTATCCACTGAACTACAACGCTACTTGAAAATAGTATACTAACTACCATATATTATGAGGCAAAATAACTTAACATATTTGAACGCAACTAAAGATGGATCAATAAATATGCAGTCCATATTGTCGCACGTGTAAGTTAACATTGCCTGGTGTAATACTGTATCGTATCAATATGAAACTAATACTTCGCCTCAAATCAACCATATCTCGACTTGTTATTTAGCGCTTGATGAGTTTGTGTGCGCGCTCTTGTTATTACGTAATGCCTATTTAGTGTTAAAAATGCTACAAAATACCAATAAATAGCAGTGGTCTAGAGGTTCAGCGTACATCATTCAAATCTTACAAGTGCAAGGCTGTGGTTCAAATCCCGATCAGAGCAACTATTTTTTTATCACATATTCTGGAGCCATATATTTATCGATGTTACTTGTACGGAGGCTAAATAAAAATGCGAAATTTTACGTATCGATTTCTCCTTATATACCGACTTTTGGGGTGTTCGTCGATTTGAAACTACTTCACACGTGACTCATTCATATTCATGAGTTATTACCAGTTAAAATAGGGACTGTACAGCTTAAAGAGCAGTTTTAAAGCTGCATTCGAATTACAAAAGGATCGTTATTATCGCTTTTTCGAGTATGTATATTATACGTATTGTCGCTAGTATGCGTTACATACAGTACGGTGGCCGAGTGGTTAAGGCGTTGGACTTAAGTTCCAATGGACGAATGTCCGCATGGGTTCGAACCCCATCCGTACTATATTTTTTTTGTAGGTTTATTACCATTTGTTTTAGGGTAAAACATTCTTAAGAGCAGTTTTAAAGTACTGCATACGAATTACAAAAAGGTCGTTATTATCGCTTTTTCGAGTATGTATATTATACGTATTGTCGATAGTATGCGTTACATACAGTACGGTGGCCGAGTGGTTAAGGCGTTGGACTTAAGTTCCAATGGACGAATGTCCGCATGGGTTCGAACCCCATCCGTACTATAATAAGTCTCAAGAAAACTGTACAGTTGTCAGAGATGTTGCTTTTTGTGTATGTTATAAAAGTTGTTATAAAGTCATACAGGAATTGTAGCCTTCACCTTTCTGTTCTTTCTTTCTTTCTTTCTTTCTTTCTTTTTTTCTTTCTTTCTTTCTTTCTTTCTTTCTTTCTTTTCCTTTCCTTTTTTCTTTTTTCTTTCTTTCTTTCTTTCTTTCTTTCTTTCTTCGAATACGTGTTGTTGTTGTTGCAAGGACACAGTGACTATGCGCGTCTGCGCAGATTAGTGAGATTAAGTGTGATAGACAGGATAAGTGAGATGGAAACTTAGTACTCTTTCTTTTTTTTAAAAAAAAAAGGCATTTAAAACTAGCGTAAAAATGTGTACTGTTAATACATACATAGAATGGGGAGTTGATGAATTAGACTGTCATAATAAAGCGATGATATTATTAACCCTGACACCAAATAACGGGTTAATTAATCAAATGCGTGCAGTGTTATGTACGCAGGTTCATAGATGTGTAGTGTTACTTTGATAGACAATTGCTACGCAGTACGGTGGCCGAGTGGTTAAGGCGTTGGACTTAAGTTCCAATGGACGAATGTCCGCATGGGTTCGAACCCCATCCGTACTATATTTTTTTTTGCACGTCTATTACCATTTGTTTTAGGGTAAAAAGTTGTTAAGCTCCGTTTTAAAATACTGCATACGAATTACAAAAATATCGTTATTATCGTTTTATCGAGCATGTATATTATACGTATTGTCGATAGTATGCGTTACACACAGTACGGTGGCCGAGTGGTTAAGGCGTTGGACTTAAGTTCCAATGGACGAATGTCCGCATGGGTTCGAACCCCATCCGTACTAAAACTATTTTGTTTTTATTACCATTTGTTTCGAACCCCATCCGTACTATATATATTTTTTTGATTTAACGCAGGATAAAGAGTTGTAATGAATTCCGAACGCGGTTAAGTACGCACTAAATACCAAGTCATAATGCGTGAAAAAAGTAGTCCCAAAATATCGGTATCTTGAGAAAAATCAATATATACACTTCTTATAGCAGTAGCGCCTGGTTGTGTTTTTCCCATCACCTCCATGTTTACTGTATGAGATGAAAGACTCGAGGGACAATCCTCTTTTAATGGTGATGTCAATCAACTGCACGTGGTGTATTAATTATATTTGCCAAAGAACATAACCCTAATTACAAACTACACTGATTACACATGGTTGAAAGAAAAAATGGCAGATAAAACATTAATATCTGTATTCCATGTTGCATTTTGATGGATTTTCTATTTTGGAGAGGGAGGGATACATAAGTCAGAGGAAGAAACATTAATTCAAAATGCACGATTAAAAACACGTGTATTAATTATTATATATAATTTACTATCTAATGGAACATATTATTATTACGTGGGAAAATGATTGAAACAGTGGTGTATAACCAGATTCTTTCTATTACGAAAGTATAACTATAGTTTGTCTGAAATGTGTGTGCACAAAAATAGATAGTTACATTTTCGTCTGGTTTTAGTATCCAGTTGGATTATATTTCTCGTGCATATCCATAAACGCACACGAGCATTGTTTTTTCTACGAGGAACCTCGTGCTATGTACTACTTAAGTGCCATATGTTCCTGCTACCTGACATTGTTTTAGATGTTCCCCACCTCAGGCCACCTGTGCATATACCCTTTAAGTCTCATTCGAAAGACTAGCCCTTTTAATAATTTCGATAATTAATCCAAATACAGTCCTGGCTGGAACAGACCGCACGATCCATGGATTACTAAACCCGAAGATCTTACCATTCCTCACTTCTAAATAGCGTCTCTGTGGCTGAGGGGTTAAGACGTTGCGTTGTAAAACTTCCCGCATGCATTGCAGGTTCGAATCGCAATGGGAGCTCGACTTGTGAGGAAGTGTCGATTCTTAAGGATAGGAAGTGTCGTTGTTCTAAGGATTATAGTCCGTCCACCAACATACTCAATGATCCTCACGGTTCACCGAGATGGGCACAATAGAGTCTGGACTTTTCTAGATGAGTGTGTTGGTTGATCTAGTACTGCTGTGGTGCTGTGTAGTCGTCTCTGTTGATCGTATGTTGGTAGTTGTCGCTTTCGCTCTGTAGTTTTCGCTGCGGCGGTGAAGTGGGGAGATGGGGTGCCCGGACGACGCCTATGTGGTGCAGGCTACATCCGCTACTGGAAAATGATCCCCTTGAGGGCCACACTCATCACATTATGACCCCTGCGCCGCACACACCGCCCGATGTCTGTGTCCCGCTTTGGTCTTCAGAAGTGTGTGAAAAACTTCGTCGAATGTGGGCTTCCGCTTCCACGTGATGACCGGGGTTGTGGTTGCGCCCCTGGTCCGTTTCAGCTTCAGCCGGCGGACTTTTCCGACTTCAGGGTTCTGGAGACATCAGATGATGTGTGCTGTGATGGGACGCAGAAGACACCTTCACTGTCGGTCAACCGACGTTCAATCCTCTTTCAAGTTCTCGGCATCCTGAACTCCGGCAGTGCCCAGGCAGCGACGTGCACGCGGTGAAGGTAACAGCTGGATTTTTTTCCTCACATACTACTGCCTTGGTTGTTGTTCTAAGGATTAGAGTGCCTCTACCATATGGGCCCCCGTGAAGAATCCCACGTTGACCCGGCATTATGTCTGCACTTTTCATCGTTGTGGTGTGTAGGTTGTATCTGTGTGATGTGATGTCTGCGTCGGTTCTATTGTTGATGTGTTGATGGTTGTCGCTCTCGCTCTATGTGGTTTCGCTGCGGCGGTGATGTGCTGTCTGGAGTGGTGCTGGCCTACATCCGGTAGGTGGTGTTGTTGCCTACATCCGCTACTGGGCCGGGGGTCCTGTCTTTGGGCCACTCCGCCTCTGCAACCTGCGTCCCCGGAGGCCTAAAGTTCTATAGGCACGCAGGTTGCTGACTCCGTTGTTCCATGTACCTCGCCAGGCTTTCCCCACGTTGGATCCGTTAAGCTGCTGAGTCGTCGACCACACATTCAATATATACATAGCCCATATATGCCACACCAAACATTCGGGGGGTTCCACATACAGACTGTTGACGCTCAGCTAACTTCTTCACCTCGATGGTTGTTCCTGGCGATGTTCCATGGCGGGCGGGACAACGGAGACGACACCGATCTTGGTCATCAGCACTGACTGGGATAGTCGGTCCCAATCAGTCTTGACGTGCCTTCCCCACGACGTGCACGTGTCGGTATCCACTACTGCCTTGTTCATATAGCACGTTCATATACCACGTGTTATTGCCTTGTTCATAAATCACGTGCTACTGTCTAGTTCATAAAGCACTTGCTACTGCCTTGTTTATAAATCACGTGCCGCTGCCTTGTCCATAAATCACGCACTATTGCCTTGTGTATAAATCACGCGCTACTGTCTTGTTATAAATTACGTGCTTCTGCCATGTTCACAAATCACGTGCTTCTGCTATGTTCACAAATCACATGCTACTGCTTATGGTTATATATACACTATTGCATTTCCCATATGCCTCCATTATAGCCTTTTGGCCTACAACCATATTCCTCTATCGGAACGGATGATAAAACCTAACTTTTTTTTAAAGAACTGTCTTAGAGACACTCATAAATGACCAGCAAATTCGGGGTAATGTAATGCTTTCAGTCTCTAATATTTCACTGAAGATGGGCACCCCCAGATTTTTTGCAAATATACTCTCAGTACAATTGTATCCATAAAAATGCAAATTTCAGTCAAAATATCCTAAATCAACATGTTTTATGATGGAAATATAATATGTTGATGTTTTATAGGGATTTGTTATAATTTAGGTAATTTAATCCAATCATAATCTACCTTACAATCTGACTATATGCCCTAATAGACCCTATACTTTTTTCAACGAATCAGAAGGTAGTATATCATTTGCTACAGCCTTGGTCCGTCGGATGGGGACGTAAATCGGGCGGTCCCGTGTATCGGTCTATCCTCCGGAACCATAGGAATCTATTCGATAATAAGAGTAGGACACGGTTCCCGGATTCCTATGTATCCTTCCCCTCTCTCTGGGGCGGCTCTAAATAACCTATACTGTGTTGATGAGCCGTTAAACAACATTCCATTCAATTCAATTCATTCTTGTTTTTAAATCACGTGCTACTGCATGTACATAAATCACGTGCCACTGCTTCATCTTGAGCTCATGCGTGCAAGAAATCTCAACCAAATATCGAACAATGTCAGATTCCAGCAATTCGCTGCGCAGATTTTCTCCCGGGAGACTAAATTGTAGTCATATATGATTTATATATCAATTATAGATAACGCAGCGCCGACTGTTCAGTTGTTTGCGTGATCTATAACACTATTTTCAAAGTAAACATTTTTTTTATTGATGAGTATTTCACATATATTGTGATTTTAACAAAGGGACTAGAGGCAAGCTGGAAGTGTGATTGGTATCAATCCAAATATATTGAACAAAAAAAGAAACTTCCGCTGATGTTGATGCTGATTGTCTAGACAGCAAAACAGGAAAATATTAATGATGCTTTAAGAATAATTAGATAGACCGCCAACAATAGTCCAAACAAAAATGTTTTTGAAAAGGTCAGTACACAAGAAAGATAGCCCCCTTTTTCTTACAACATGCATTGTGGGCACAAAAACAAATTCAATCTATGAAAATTACCAAAATTTGTCCGGGACAATATTCTGTATATTTTCCATAGCAAAAAACCCCAAACAAAACAATTTGTTTACCTCACTTTAACATTTCCGTATCATCCATAAAAGATTATCGCTTGGCAAATTTAAAACTGTTTAATGGGATATTTAGTTCTCACTTAAGTGTGCTTACAAACATCAAACATTGTTTTATCAAAACCCTGTTTTAAGCTTTTATACGCCCTCAAAAACTGGCCTATGGA
The DNA here is from genome assembly GCA_037043455.1 of Cyrtodaria siliqua. NCBI lineage: Eukaryota > Metazoa > Mollusca > Bivalvia > Adapedonta > Hiatellidae > Cyrtodaria > Cyrtodaria siliqua. The sequence goes on from JAWPHD010001603.1 coordinate 51,380, forward strand.
AATACCAGCAAAAAAGTCGGAAGTTTCTTTTTTTGTTCAGTATACAAATAAAAGCGATCAGAATGTGCTTTAGTTTCTTTTAAAATATTAATGTGCCCACACATTCAATTGAACCCCAATTTACCATCGGTTTAATTATTGTTTATGAAAATTGTTTAGTCTGAAAAGGGTTGTGTTGTTGTTAAATCATAAATACTAATTCTTATAGGGTTCAAATCGCTAGCAGATATACATATAATTCAGTAATGACTACTTCACAGCACAAGGAAGTAGCACTGTATAGCCTTAAATCATCATATGAATATTAATGAGTTATGCAGCACACACAAGGGAAAGATAAAAATATCAGACAGGGAAAGCAGCATTCAAGGACGACAGTCAACCACAAAACACAAAAACAAACACGCAAACAGACAAACGAGAAGGCAAAAGTAATAAAAAATACAAACGACATCACAAACAAAAAAGGGTTGACAATAGGGCTACCGCCTTGGAACGGTCAGTGGCAACAAAGGCCACTGGTGGTTTAAACCGGTTCTAGGGTGCACCAAACCTCACACTTACCCTAATGTCATCCCATTAAAACAAGACAGTGAAGCTAAATCGTCGTCTAGGCTATCCTTAAAACATTGTTGGTTTGCTGTGCTCCGACCCAAAAAGCCTTAAGTGGGTAAGTAAGTAGGATCATTTTTTTCTTTTTCTTTTTACCGAGTCCTCTGTCATTGGTGTACCATTTCTAAAAAACATAGTGCCCTGCCTGTATTACACATACAATCTGCTTTAATGGGTTTTATTAATGTTATGTTTTCAGTTACATTGACTCGACTTGTCAATTGAAAAAGCGCCGATTTCTACGAATGGCGGGAGGTATACATTACTGGTTATACCCAGGAAAAATGGTGTGGTCTGCCTCTACCATATTACGGATGGCGGGAGGTATACATTACTGGTTATACCCAGGAAAAATGGTGTGGTCTGCCTCTACCATATTACGGATGGCGGGAGGTATACAGCACTGGTTCTACCCAGGAAGAGTGGGTGGTCTGCCTCTACCATATTACGGATGGCGGGAGGTGTACATTACTGGTTATACCCAGGGAAAAATGGTGTGGTCTGCCTCTACCATATTACGGATGGCGGGAGGTATACATTACTGGTTATACCCAGGAAAAATGGTGTGGTCTGCCTCTACCACATTACGGATGGCGGGAGGTGTACAGCACTGGTTCTACCCAGGAAGAGTCGGTGGTCTGTCTCCACCACAAAAAATATCGACCGTCATATATAACCTTACATGTGTTGAAAATGACGTAAAACACAAGATAAAAAAAAAAGCCTCTACCACAAAAAAATCAACAGTCATATACGGCATAACACGTGCTAAAATGACGTAAAACCCCAACCAACCAAACCAATACAGTCGGCTGAATTCCATGTCGATTGTGCCGCTCAGCGCTCATCAAATTGCCATTGCTATCATCTAGTAACAATGAGCAACAGAAACTGCAACTTATCATGTTTATTTATATTCATTTGTTCATTTGTTTTATTGCATTGTTATGTGTTCTTATTACTAACTCCTCCGTTTTACTGCATGTCTCCGACTGGAATAGCAATCAAGTAAAGGATTTACCCGCGGCTTCGTGGCTTTATATCCTCCATATCACGCAGCTGCCATATGCGAGGGGTATAAAATTGGAATGAATGTAAGTTTCGTGCCAAAATCTGAAGAGTCTGAATGAGGCTTATCCATTCGCAACATCTAGTACTCTTCTTCATAATTCCGAATGACGAGATTTCACGATTGAAGTTTACCCAGTTAACAGATGCAGATCTCAAGTCATTCATTTGTATTAGTCAATTTGGTATCCATACATGTCAAATTACTTTAAAGTGACACATGGCAATCTTGACATTTTTATCGAGCATTTAATTCAATGTCTCGATTTACTAAGCCATTAATATTTTGACTTTAAAGGGGTTGATGCACTATTTTCAAACACTGCGGGCTCAAACGTTCCCGTCTCTCAGTATTGCGGGCTCAACCGTTCCTGTCTCTCAGCACTGCGGGCTCAACCGTTCCCGCCTCTCAGCACTGCGGGCTCAAACGTTCCCGTCTCTCAGTTCTGCGGGTTCAAACGTTCCCGTCTCTCAGCACTGCGGGCTCAAATGTTCCTGTCTCTCAGCACGGCGGGCTCAAACGTTCCCGTCTCTCAGCACTGCGGGCTCAAACGTTCCCGTCTCTCAGTATTGCGGGCTCAAACGTTCCTGTCTCTCAGCACTGACGTTCCCGTCTCTCAGCACTGCGGGCTCAAACGTTCCCGTCTCTCAGCACTGCGGGCTCAAACGTTCCTGTCTCTCAGCACTGCGAGCTCAAACGTTCCCGTCTCTCAGCACTGCGGGTTCAAACCCACTGGGAGATCAGCAAGTAGTATTTCGTAAAATGTATAGGATTTGTAAAATGTATAGGATTTGTTAAATGTATAGGATTTATAAGGATTTGTAAACAAGCTTTCAAAGACCTGTTTATTAATTTATAAACTGTATATAAGATTTGAAAACAGGCTTTTTCAAGGATATTAATTTATTCCCTCGATATAAGTGTAAACCCACGGTGCTGGTAAATGCACTCTTCTTCAAATACCAATCAAAATGCAACGTTCCCAATGCAATCTTTTTATTTATTTCTTCCACTCGTGGTAATAGAAACCTCAGTAAACTATGCTTTGAAATAAAGCAGATGTCTACGTTTTACACATTGCTGCTATAGAGTTAATTTGTTAACAATTATCCCGAATTCCAGAAAAAAAACTTTGCACTTTCAAAGTCTCTCTTCCACAGAAAAAAACAGTTCATGTACCTCTTGACTCTTCACTCAAACACCTTTTTTATGAAGCGTATGGTGCAGATGCTGTGTTGTTTTCAAGAGCACGTGAGGGGTGACGGTGGCAAACATGTGTTTTAAATACGTTCTTTTAACACAACACGTCTCATTCGGAAGTATGAAAATACAATAGTTTAATAGAATATTTTGAAATTTGGATATTGTCGTACCTGGAGAATACATAATACAATTCAGACTGAAAGCAAATATAAATTCATATTGGAGATAGCCAATAAATCATAGAAATGGTGTTGTTGAACTATGCTCAGTTAGTTTCATTATGCAATATATCCAAGATCTCTCGCAGCAGTCCTTTGATGTCAGCCGACTCAGCATACCAACTGCAGGGAACCTCTCGTTCAGAACATAGTCGCTACAAACCCGTTTTAATAGCGTGTTGTAATGGTGGTACAGTAATGGAAAATGTAATTGAATCTATAGCGGCGGTTTTGCAATTTGAGTAATTATGATTTAATTAATGGTTTTGATGAGAATTCGACTACATAAACGATAAAGATAAAGGGTGAATGCATATCGTTGACACATGTCATGTAAAGCGCGCACGTGCATTGTCACAACGTGTATGCTCATTTAGAAACGAGGCAGAGGTCTTGGAAGAAGTGCTACCAAATGGTCGAGGGGGTCGTGTCTACGTGTAAGTGGGTTTTGGGGGTTCTGCCAGTATATTGTTTTTGAAAACATGAGATAAACTAGTGAGTTCTGGTACATTTTAAGCACGTTGGTAGACAGTACCAAATGCATCTGTTGACATTAGGATGCCTTCGTCTCTTGTTGCAATCTAAACGTTTAGGAAATACTATTAAACATGTTAATTGAATTGAATGTTGTTTAACGGCTCATCAACACAGTATAGGTTATTTAGAGCCGCCCCAGAGAGAGGGGAAGGATACATAGGAATCCGGGAACCTGCCCTACTTTTATTATCGAATAGATTCCTATGGTTCTTTAACGTGCTCGGAGGATAGACCGATACACGGGACCGCCCGGTTTACGTCCCCATCCGACGGACGAGGCTAAGGTAAAGTGTCTTGCCCAAGAACACACCGACGGAACTCAGTGGCACCACGGAGGATTGAACCCGGGGCCTCCGGTTACAAATCCGCCGCGCTACCGACTTTATAAGCAATACTCTTTCAGTAGATGCATTAATATTGTAAACATGTGTCAATACATGTATATTTGAAATTGTACACAAGCACCAGCTATGCTAATTTTGTAAGATAATGATTAAGAAGAGACTATGACGTATCCGAGTATATACATTACCAATAGTATCCAAAATTAGCTCACCTGTCGTTGAAAGCCACAAACTCTCTGATAAATATGTCTATATCTCTATCAAAGTCCCTGTGACAGTTATTTGCTTATGCTCAAAACATGCCTATTGTGTTTGTGGTGTCTTATTTGGCCTTTTATTCATCTTTAAATTTGTTCTTTGTTTTTGTTTGTGTTTGTGGTTGACTGTCGTCCTTGAATACTGCTTTTCCTGTTCGATTTTTATATCTTTATTTACTTACAGATACTCTCTGAGTCATTACGGTGCATTTCTGATAATTATACATTATCTACAAGACTGATGAGAAGGAATATAGAAACAATAAAAACAAGTCATTATTTCTATTTTGCAGTGAAGTATGCATTTTAGCGTCAAGATGATGCACTTGGGTGTACCCATACAATCACGGTAGGATACTTCATCGAGAACAAAAACGTTGGAATAACTCCAAAGTGTGTTTTCTCATAGAAAGCTAATGGGCTTACCATTAATAATGCTCTTCGAATAAGAAATAACTTCCAAAATATAATTAATAACATATTTATTTTATTCCCTCTGGTGCATAAAAAGTATATAAACTAGTTTGATTATTATATAATTACCTCAATGAATTCCGCCCCTGGCTTCTAATTATTAAACGCAGTATGCAGTTTGGGAACGTGCATGAACATTATAATCACTAAATGCATCGTATGTACGACGTATACTGCGCCAAAAAAGAAAGTGTGCACATCTATTTTTGAAAATATTAAAAAAAAAACATAATGACAAATTTAGGAAAACATATTTTGAAATATACAAATATTATGCATTAATACTGTAGTGTTACCTGTGTATCAAAAGTTTCTTCACTACCAGAGTTTGAGTTCCTCAAAGTAAAAAAAGAGCAAAACAGAAACATAAAGTTAGGACGTTTGAACACATTCATGACGTAATTGAATTGAATTGAATTGGGGTTTTAAGGCGCACCAACACATGAAAAGGTTATATGGCGCCTAAAAGGCATGAACATGCCAGGCTCATCTTCCATGTACATCGAGATAAAATATGGAAAATGGGCCTAGAACCTTCTCACCCTGAACTGCAGAGTTGCTGCAAATTCTATCGTAGAAACTCCATTTACGCTGGAGCCACGTTATTGTTTTTCTGCCACTGCTCTTTTGATGCGAGCGAGATAGCACCTGAAACAATGCAGGGATCATGATGAAGACCTTTAATGAACATGAACAAAAAATGATAAAATGAACATGAATTTGGGGGGATTCTACCCCTCTGCCTATCCCTCCAAAGGGATCTGCAGTGGCCCTATTCTTTGCCCCGTGACCCAACGGGGGCCCCCGGGAACCACACGGAGCAAATATTTACAGCAATGTAATATCCGTAATGAGGTTGATGATGCAGATTTGATTGTATACTTTCGTTTTTGACTCAGTACGTAAGTTAAAAAGGCTAAGTGGCAGGTAAAATGTCGTTTACAGCAAAAATAATAATACGGTCAGAGTCGCAGAAATCCCATTCTTCTCCATCAACGTGGAACTATTTTTCTGACGTGAAGCTTTCTTTTTTGTGTCAATAAACTTTTTTGAGCATACTAATTCAATATTTGGATAGCCACATGCCCACATCAATATGTTTAATCACAGACATATTAATAATTTGTTATTAGGTCTGTGGTCTAATATGCGATCCAACTTTTTTTCTCTTTCTTTTCTTATAGCCAGCTAGCTCTCAAATAAAAAGAAAAAAATATGCATATGTTATTTGCTAAATGTATATTCATTGACTGTTGAAAAATGTAAACACGGTACGACATCAAAGCAAATATGTGTTCCTTGAAGTCGGATAATTTGTTTACTAACATGGAGATCAGACGACACAAATGCAAATACACCATGCAAATTATGCAAATATGTGACATGAAAGTCTTCAAAAACTATGTCATGACAAATAATTAATACAAAAACGCAGAATATGTAAATATGCATTTTACATGGACTATTACAATCAATCGGCCCAGATCAAGGTCAACATTGTTAGTGCATATATACTGTTTCTGTTTCGCTAATATTGAGTTTATAATCGATGTATATAGACTGGTTCTGTTTTGCTAATATTGAGTTTATAATCGGTGTATATAGACTGGTTCTGTTTTGCTAATATTGAGTTTATTGAAGATTCTTGAACGGAGCCAAAATTTAAATAAAATCAGATTTACATTTCGTTTGATATGGTTTGAGTAAATCGAGTATTTAGTATATATGTTTTTATATTACATTTTGTCAAAGTACTTGCAATTTATACACATGCAATTGTTAAAATATCATGACTTTATTGTAATTTTCGCATACTAATTTTGAGTTTTAATTATTTATAAATTATAGTTGCCACAAAATGGTTATTCATTGTGGCAAGTTAGAAGATGATTAAAGGGTATTAAAGTTAATGGACCGGACACGAAACAGAATATTACACAAGTTGCCTAATTATAATTATGGGTGATCTGCCTCCACCAGAAAAAAATAAACCATCATATATAGCCTAAAATGAGCTGAAATATGACAACAAAACTCCAAATAAATTTCCGAGACCGGGGATAAATAATGAATTAACTGTCTTAAATTAGTAAATTAAAATTAGTAATACATCATAGTGAAAAGTTATGTAAACAGCAGCTGAGTTTATATTTTTTAAATTTTTTTATTACACAGAAATTGTCCTATATCTGTAACCTAGATGAAGATTATTGAACCTTTATCGCCATCAACAGGCAACTTTATCAACATATGTAGCTACTGATTAGAAACCCACTGATGACGAGGTTTACATATATAACTTACATATTTTGAGAATTCAAAAATACACAATATAACTGGCTTTAACCTGCCAGGACAAACCCCAAGACTGGAGCGTCAAATAAAGAGTCACCAACTCGTAATTCATGTTACGCATATTCAATCACAGCTATTTTAAGAATCGATGAGTAAACCCATACTCTTTATCGGCACAGATACATAATTAATACACCTAATTACACCTATCTTTTTGGCCTTATCTAAGATGTATGGATGGTTTTACTTATAGTGTCTTCCTTGTTTCCACAGTCACAACGTCATTCTTTCCACAGTCATAGAAGAAACTGTTTCTTTAAACACTGGTCCTTACTGGAACAAACAGATCCTGTCTGCAATAAAGTTCATAATAACAAATATATATGCGTATATATAATTAGGCTGTGAAGACACTTACCCGCCAAGTAACGCCAATTTATACTACAAGCCCGTTTATCAAAACTTTATCCAGTGTTCAGGTCATTATAATAATGTTCATGTGTCAATTAAAAGTGTAGTTTTATTCACGGTTTCTTAAAATACCCGTGATTGAGTATGCATAAAATGAATTATGAGCTGGTAACTCTTAATTACACGTAACAGTTTTGGGGTTTCGCATGCGTTACAGTTTTGTGGTTTCGCCTGGCTGGTTGTAGTCGTTTTATATTGTATCTATAGAGTGTGGATTCTCAAAATATGTAAGTTATATATAGATTATACCTCGTCAGCTGTCATTTATTTGACGTCTGGGGATCTTCATTTTTCTTTGTTTCTTTTTTACATACAGGCGTTTACATTGCGTTTGACCAGCACTATGAAGCGTATGGTGCAGATGCAACGTAATAAATACAGAGAAGAAAGTCTGTGGTATCAAATGAACATAATGCGTTTTCTTTCATCCATCCTTGGTTTAGTGTTAGTCAGATCTGGAAAGTTGTAGAAATAATCCAAGTATGTTATGTAAATGCAGATAAGTTGTTCAAATGATATCCAGATTTTGCTCTTATGTTCTCTGCTCAAAGTGTGGTGTTATGTACACGGGCGATGTTAATCACGCTTTGTTTGAATGTAGTGATGTTGATGAGTCAGACGTAAATTTTCGACTGATATTGACGAAAAGTTTGGAAGATCGGTCTTAAACTTACTAAATAATTCCCAAAGGGCAGAACAATAAAAAATAATCTTATCGATACAGACGATAAAACCACGCAGTTTCTCATCAGTTTCTATTAAAGATTCTACGATAATGTACGACATATATTGTGTTGTATAAATTCTAGACCTTACTGTTCATAAACATAAAGTACACATACAACACGATATAGAATATAAACTACAATATCACAAGCACTCTAACACTATGTGGCTTCATAATTTGTACATATCACAACCTTCATGTAAACAGTAATAACGAGTATGATCATGTTTTAAACGCAATTATTTGCATACTAGAAGTTAAAAAGGTAGTTGGCAATTCCAAACTTCACAAGGCTTTGTGGGTGGATATGATACCAGTTGATGTTTAAAGAATGATACATCCATTTTATTTTTGCATACTCTGTTTAATATTTGTTTTGATACAGGTTGTATACCTACATTATTGGGTCAAAGTATTATCAATCCTATTATAAAGTCGAGCCCCGTCGGTCCAAGGGACCCTCTTTCTTATAGAGGCATAACACTAGCTTGTTCAATGTATAAGATGTATAGTTCTATCACAAATAATTGCCTTACTGTATGGTCAGAAAGGCATGATAAACTTGTCGATGAACAAAATGGATTTAGAAAGATTAAGACCAGGGTGTGCATTATCTCCTTTGTTGTTTTATCTGTTTATCAATGATTTGGACCTTCGCATTAAAGCTTTAGGTAACGGCATTGATATCGATAACGAAATGGTAAATATACTACTGTATGCTGATGATATTGCTTTAATTGCAGCAAATGAGAATGATCTTCAAATCATGCTAAATGAACTTAATGATTGGTGCGCTATAAATAGAATGTCTGTCAATACCACTAAAAGCAACATTGTTCATTTTAGACCTAACACTATATCTAGGTAAGAATTTGCTTTTACTTGTGGAACCGATAAGATTGATATTATTGATAAATATGTATATCTTGGAATCATTTTAACCGAACATCTAGACTATAGTGTTACTGCAAAGGTAGTCGCTCAGAGCGCGAGTCGTGCTTTGGGATTGCTAATTGCAAAATATAAGTGTTTAGGTGGTATGCCATATGATGTTTGTTATAAATTATATGGCTCTTAGATTGGTCCGTTATTTCTTATGGCGCTGCTATATGGGGTTGCAACAAGCTCTTACAGTCTCTGTTGATTCTCTTATAGATTTAGTAATATTTGACAATCTAGAAATTCTTTTTTCTATAAATAATACTGTTTTAAGTGAATGTATATCTAATTTGAATGTGACATGTATTTTATGAACAGTTACTGTTAATCAGTTCATGTCTGGTCTAACCTGATGTGATAAATGCTTTTTTAGCTTTATTTATCTTGCGTTTGTAAGGTGGATTAAATTATCTCCAGGTGCTTATTTACAAAATTAATAGCCAGTCCATGCAGACACTTTCAATGGCGTTTTAAACTAATATGTGTACCATGGCTATGATTCACATTTTATTCTATGATATATGTTGTGATAGTAATAAAACCTTCTTGATTGGTTTCTTCAGCTATTTGTGTGTCTGATGACACGGCTGGTGCAACAGTCCAGAACCAATCACTCAGTAAAGTGCAATTTGTCAAATTATGATATTGTTGTAAATGAAATTTATTTTCGTATAGTGTCTTATATTTCTTTTAGAATGGCATAGTTAAAATCGTATTTAATGTTTTATTGTATATAATACTGTATTATGACGAGACTTTAATAAACTATAAAAAAAACACCTTTGTAACCGAAATGAGCCTAGGTCGGGAATAATACAAACTGTTGGCCACAATACCAGATAGTTTAAATTTGCGCTTGTTTGTTTTGTCGGTTTGTTCATTCGTGACATTCCTGTAACACTTCCTTCATGAATTAAAGAGCCATACAATACAATTCAGATTGAAAGCAAATATCAATTCATATCGAAGATATCCAATAAATCATAGAAATGGTGATGTTGAACTATGCTCAATTAGTTTCATTATGCAATATGTCCAAGATCACTCGCAGCAATCCTTTGATGTCAGCTCGGCTCAGCGTGCCAACTACAGGGAATCTTTCGTTTAGAACCGAGTCGCTACAAACCAGTTTTAATAGCGTTAATGGTGGTACAGTAATGGAAAATGTAATTGAATCTATAGCGGCGGTTTTGCAATGTGAGTAATTATGATTTAATTAATTGATGAGAGTTCGACTACATAAACGATACAGATAAAGGGTGAATGCATATCGTCGACACATGTCATGTAAAGTGCGCACGTGCATTTGCTCATTTGGAAACGTGGCCGAGGACAGGAGCGCAGCTTGGTCTTGGAAGAAGTGCTTTCAAGCAAGCGATACCAAATGGTCGAAGGAGTCGTGTCTACGTACCGATACTAAACGGTCGAGGGGGTCGTATCTACGTACCGATACCAAATGGTCGAGGGGGTCGTATCTACGTACCGATACCAAATGGTCGAGGGGGTCGTATCTACGTACCGATACCAAATGGTCGAGGGGGTCGTATCAACGTACCGATACCAAATGGTCAAGGGGGTCGTATCTACGTACCGAAACCAAATGGTCGAGGGGGTCGTATCTACGTACCGATACCAAATGGTCGAGGGGTCATATATACGTACCGGTACCAAATGGTCGAGGTGGAGAAGGGTGTGTGATTTAGTGTCGTATCTACATGTAAGAGAGGTTTGGGAGTTCTGCCACAATATTGTTTTTGAAAACATGAGATAAAGTAGTACATTTTAAGCACGTTGGTAGACAGTACTAAATACATCTCTTGACACCTCTTAACAAAGTGCCTTCGTCTCTTGTTGCAATCTAGACGTTTAGGAAATACTATTAAATACAATGGGATAAATAAGAAATACATTCTTAATCAATTCTCTTTTAATAGAAGCATTAATATGACTTTGTATCAACACTTAAAACTAACTCAATATCCATAAATTTAAAACATGTGTTAATACATGTATATTTGAAATTGTACACAAGCACCAGCTATGCTAATTTTGCAAGATAATGCTTATGCTCAAAACAGCCAGGAGCCGTGAGAGGTGTTGCATATTATAATTACCGCTCATGAACAGACTCAATAAAACCGAGTCTGATACTTTTCTCTCTTGTTCGTGTTTGTTGCTTCCAAGGGATCACCTTTTCAGTATTTATTTTCTTACAGACAGTGTATCTGAGTCATTATGGTGCATTTCTGATAATTAAACATTATCTACAAGACTGATAGGCAGGAATATAGAAACAATAAAAAGAAGTCATTATTTCTATTTTGCAGTGAAGTATGCATTTTAGCCTCAAGTTGATGCACTTGGATGAACCCATACAATCACGGTAGGATACTTCATCGAGAATACAAACGTTGGAATAACTCCAAAGTGTGTTTTCTCATAGAAAGCTAATGGGCTTACCATTAATAACGCTCTTCGAATAAGAAATAACTTCCAAAATGTAATTAATAACATATTTATTTTATGCCCTCTGGTGCTTAAAACGTATATAAACTAGTTTGATTATTATATAATTACGTCGATGAATTCCGCCCCTGGCTTCTAATTATTAAACGCAGTATGCAGTTTGGGAACGTGCATGAACATTATAATCACTAAATGCATCGTATGTATACTGCGCCAAAAAAGTAAGTGTGCACGTCTATTTTTGGAAATATTCAAAAAGTGGTAATGACACATTTAGGAAAACATATTTTGAAATATACAAATTTTATGCATTAATACAGTAGTGATACCTGTGTAAGTAGTGTTACCTGTGTATGAAAAGTTTCTTCAAAGTTCCTCAAAGTCAAAAAAGAGCCAAACAAAAATTGCATAATGCAAGAAGTTTACAATTTTGCAAGCAGTTGAATGGGAAAAACAGTCATCTTGTCAATTCCTGGTTTTCTGGAATTTCTCATGAATGTCAAACTTTTAACTTTTTCTCAAATATAAAGTTAGGATGTTTAAACGTATTTATGTCTGAACACATTTTATGACGTAAATATTTACAGAAATATAATATTCGTAATGAAGTTGTTGATGCAGAATTGATTGCACATTATATTTTTTGACTCAGTATGTTAGTTAAAACGGCTTTTAAGTGGGGCATGTAAAATGTCGTTTATTGCAATAATAATAATACTAACGTAAATCTAGAGAGCATGCCAGACAGACATCCCATTCTTCTCCACCAACGTGGAACTATTTTTCTGACGTCAAGCTTTCTTTTTTTGTCAATATATTTTTTGAGCATACTAATTCAATATTTGGATTGCCACATCAAAATGTTTAATATACGATCCAATATTTGTTTCTTTCTTTTCTTATAGCCAGCTAGCTCTCCAAGAAAAAGAAAAAGAAAATAATGCATAAATTATTTGCTAAAAGTATATTCATTGACTGTTGAAAAATGTTAACACAGTACGACATCAAAGCAAACATGTGTTCTTTGAAGTCGGGTAGTTTGTTTACTAACATGGAGATCAGACGACACAAATGCAAATACACCATGCAATTGTATGCAAATATGTGGCATGACAGTCTTCAAAAACTATGTCATGACAAATAATTAATTAAAAAATGCAGAATATGTAAATATGCATTTTACATGGACTGTTACAATCAATCGTCCCAGATCAAGGTCAAAATTCTTAGTGCATATATACTGGTTCTGCTTTTATAATCGGTGTATATCGATTGGTTCTGTTTTGCTAATATTGAGTTTATAATCGGTGTATACAGATTGGTTCTGTTTTGCTAATATTGAGTTTATAATCGGTGTATATAGACTGTTTCTGTTTTGCTAATATTCAGTTTATAATCGGTGTATATAGACTGGTTCTGATTTGCTAATATTGAGTTTATAATCGGTGTATATAGACTGGTTCTATTTTGCTAATATTGAGTTTATAATCGATTATTTATGAAGATTTTTGAACTGAACCAACATTTAAATAAAATCAGATTTACATTTCGTTTGATATGGTTTGAGTAAATCGAGTATTTAATAAATTACCGCCTCCTAAGCTTGAATGATAAACAATATTATCAAATACAGTGAGGGAGCATAGTGAGGGTTCACTTTTTGCATAAAATTGGCACGTTGGTACAGTTTTATAGTTGATTGAAATTACATCATTATTCAACGGATTGAGTTTTTTTTTAAAGTGTTGTCTTTATGTTTAATGTACTGTACTTTATTTATAGAAGCATTTCGTTTAAATAACCATTATCATCACCACCCTCCACCCTTACATTGAATAAACGGATGAAAACCCGTTTCTTTTAAATGGAAACGTTCATAGTTGTTAGACAATTCTAACATTGATGATTTTGATGCATTGCACGTCTCTTTAATAGTGACAGTACAACTAACTTCAGTGGAGCAGGCCTGCGGCTATCATGCACAATGTATCACCGAGCGGTATTAGACTTTTGCTATGATAGATTGTGTGTTTTAATGTAGAATTTAACACTTTATAAGTTTCAAAATGAAGAAAATCAATAATTGTATTAGTTTGTTACTCCATTGACTTGCGGATCGGCAGGATCGATGTGCGGATGTAGAACTGTCATCACACGCCACAACACAGATACATCGATTGAACCGACTCACCACAACGCAGATACATCGATTGAACCGTTCCCCACAACATAGATACACTGATTGTACAAACTCACCACCATTTAGATACACCAGTTGAACCGACTCACCACAACGCAGATACATCGAGTGAACCAACTCACCACAGCGCAGATACATCGATTGAACCAACTCACGACAACGTAGATACATCGACTGAACCTACTCACTACAACGCAGATGCATCGACTGAACCGACTCATCTCAATACAGACACATCGATTGAACCAACTCAACACAACGCGGATACATCGATTGAACCAACTCAACCACAGATACATCGATTTGACCAACTCAACACAACGCAGATACATCGATTGAACCGACTCACCACAACACAGACACATCATCTGAACCAACTCACCACAACGCAGACATTTCAACTGAACCGACTTATCACAACACAGATACATCGATTTGACCAACTCACCAAACCACAGATTCATCGACTGAACCGGCTCACCACAACGCAGATGTCGATTGAACCGACCCACTGCAACGCAGCATTCACAACATCTCGTACACTGCTTCGCAGCATTACTCGAATATAAATCCAAGGTTTCCATATTGGTTACTCATCGCACCTGAGATTCCCGCCAAAACAAATTTGCATTCAAAATCAAAGTTATCATCCCAAGTTTGCAATGTCATCATGGCGATTGCTCCATCATTAGTTTATTTACATGAAAGCAGTGATAAAACCTTCATCTGCATTGTAAAAAAAACAACATTCAACGCAATTTATACATCAACTAGTGTAGCTACAGCGGCCATATTGTTTACATAGCAACAGTGCACTATTTTCTGTGCCGTTGCTAACAAAATGTTGACCATACCGAAGCTCGATAAACAGACGAGGCGGGATCCCAAAGAACGACGGGATTGGCCGAGCGTTCACGACAGCGCAACGCAGATATCGATTGAACCGACTCACCTCGCCAGAACGAAGGCCCATCAATCACACTACGTATGCAACGACGCACTCAACTGAAGACAGTCCATACATCGAGGGGTCAGCGCAAAACTATTTGTAACTATATATGAGTAAAGAAGGAGATACAATAGTTTTTCACTGAACCCCCGACATATAGCCGTTCTTGACGGATTCTCCACTTGTGATATTTTGACGGATGGATTTAAACCTTATAACCACGCATGAACATCACCCCACTCCCACTCCCACTCCCACCCCTCACCCACTCATCCGCACACACGCACAAGCACACTGTGTAGATATTATATATTTGCGTTTGTCGATAATGTTTTAAAACACTTTGGAAGTATCAGATATAGTTGAATCCCGCTGCTAGCTAAGTTCTAGTCTCATTACGTTTTGCATATCAACCTAATAAACTCTCACATCAATAGAAGCTACATATTTCGATTAACACGTGGGGTGAACGATGTACCAAATTCTCGCACTTCCCGCAATGTTTTGGACCAATTTCGCCAATTCCGACTTTCGTTTTTAGCATATTCCAACTTATTAGAATACAAGGCAATCTTGAGGTTTGTTTAAATTCGTTCGCGCTTCCAAACAAAGCAAACATCTACAGTCTTCTTCAGTTCTTCCGTATCTCCCAATGTTTAATAAGCTGATATTTTTGGTATTTGAAGCTGTATTTGAAATAGGTTGTGTTTATTTCTAAAATATAAACATATTTAAAAAAAAAAAAACTTATTTTAATATCATAATTATGTGTTCTTACGTCAGTCAATGATATTAATATTCAGTTTTCCCCCCTATAATATGCCATGAGTTCACGGTGTAAATTATCGATAGCATGTGCAAACGTTTAAAGTACATGTAATTTATATTTTGGTTAGAGTTATTCCCTTAAATACTGAAATTATGAAGTGCTTATAGAACATACATTGCGTTTAATTTTCACTATGAAAGCATGGACAGGTTCTTGCTTTCAAAATGATGTCGGTGAAAATAAAGAAAGATTGCCATTTGTCCCTTTAGCATCCCGAAACCATTTTATCCAATTTAGATAGAATATTATGTCATACCTCTGTTTTGTTGATAAGGGGGGATTGGCCCATTTGTTTGCTGTTGTTGCATATATAAGAAGTATATTAAAGGTTTCTAATGGATTATTGATGTGTTTTGTTATCATTACACCATTATACATACACTTTGCGAGCAACTTCCATTGAAAACATGTACACGGTTTCGTAAACAAAAAATAAAACTATCTTTTACATGTCATATGGTCCCATCTTGTCTGGTGATTTTTTCAAGCAGAGAGCTACACCTTTTGGTCTGTTTTCCATTTCCCTGGGGACACTGGGAACATTAACTGGTGGTTTCACACCTTTTGGTCTGTTTTCCATTTCCCTCAAATCCTTATCACCCTACTGCCCCCTCTGAAAAAAAAACAACATCTAAAGTTATTTCGTGACTCGTTATACTCTTCAAATATCAAGAGAATTTCCATCTATTTGCATTTTCTCTTTGATCTCGCAATTCTCTATCTTACGCAATAAATTGCATACTCGTAGTGCACGTGCTGGGGAATACCATCAAAGACAACCGACATATCTACAGATTAAGATAATCTTAACATTTTATAAACAATTACAAACTATCGTTATATATTGAAGAATTTACGACTTTCATTTCATAATACTTCACAAAACGTTTTGAAGTTGAGGAAATCCATGTTGCTGTCAATATAATTTAATAGTTTCTGTCTTATCACTTAAATTGGAGGAGTTAATTTCCCTTACAAGTCTTTCGTTTTTCAAGGATCGATACTGTTTTAACCTCATATCTGTTATGTGTTGTTTAGTTAAAATATAATTGTACAAGCTATTAAATACAGATGTTCCATAGTTCAATGCATATGCCTGTTATTCTACTCATGGCCCATAACAGGCAACTCGAGATGAAACACGAAACACGCACGCACAGTTGCAATATGTGTAACGAAATAAACAAGTTAAATAAATTAACTTTAAATAATGATTAAATATAAAGAGGCTATTTAGCGGATGTTTGATTCTCTGGAATACTGTCATGAGATGGGAGGCGTGTTGCTTTTTAGCTCTACTGGCCGAAGTTGTCCGTCGTCCGTCCGACGTCCGTTAACTTTTGCTTCGTTAAGATGATAGGGCCTTCATTTTTTATCCGATCTTTACCAAACTTTACCAGATTGTTAATGTCACTGAAAGCTCGGGCACATTCGAAAACCAGCCAGATCGGGCAGGTAAATCTGGGGTTATGGCCTTTGATTTAGTTAAACGTGCTGTATTTTGTCGTTAAGACGATAGGGCCTTCATTTTTAATTCAATATTTACCAAACTTTACTAGATTGTTAATATTAATGAAAGCATGGACAAGTTCAAAAACCAACTAGATCAAAATAGTAACAGCAGAGTTATGGCCCTTGATTTTGAACACTCTAACGCCTTCATTTTGAATTCGATCTTTCCCATACTTGGCCAGATTGTTGATATCAATGAAAGCTCGGACGAGTTTGAAAACCAGCCAGATCAAACCAGTAACACCGGATTTATGGCCCTTTTTCAATATTTGGTAACGGACACTGCATGGAAATCATAGACTGGCATCAATCCTTAATATTATAACCTTTTAACTATTATTAAAGAATTTCCTTAGCACATAAAGAGGCAAATGTCTCCACTTATAACTTGTATTGTCTTATATGAACATAATAAATTCAGCCATGAAGAGAAACAGAACTTGAAATAGAATAAATAGTTTTTATGCAGGGTATTACTTTATTTTTTAATTTGTCTAATTTTATTATTTATAGTCTAATTTATCGACAGATACCAGTCTATGGAAACCCCAAGGAGACGTGGGTTCAAATCTCATTGGAGACATTTTTTTTCATGAGAAACCGTGGTTCATGGGTTCAATTTTAAAAAAAAAGAAGATTTTTATGTATATATTTTTTTTAATGTTTTTTTCCTAATTAGAAACTTTGGTTCTTTTTTCTTTAATTGGGAGCTTAGAGGCCCTTGTTGGGTCAGTTTTACAAAGAGTTATAGGGAAGAACTTCAAGTTTTACATGAAGTTATAGGGAAGAACTTCAAAAATCTTCTTCTATGAAAATACAAGAGATAAAGGTTTAATATTTTTTTTATTTATTATCAGCTTATGGATCCTCTACCAAGATTGTTCAAATGGTGACCATGGGCTCAAAGTTGGCCCTGCCCCAGGGGTCACAGTCTACATAGACTTATAGAGGGAAAACTTTCGAAAATCTTTTTCTCTGAAACTATCAGAGCCAAAGGTATTTGTATTTATTATCAGCTTATGTTCCTCAACATGTTGTTCAAATGGTGACTCTGGGGTCTAATTTGACCCCGCCCCAGGGGTCACATGTTTTACATAGAGTAAAATAGGGAAAAACTTAAAAAAATAACATTCTTCTCTGAAACTACAAGAGCCAGAGGTTTAATATTTTGTATTTACACTCAGCTTATGGTCCTTTACCAAGTTTGTTCAAAGGGTGACTCTGGGGTCAAATTTGGCCCCCGTCCCTGGGTCACATGTCTAACTTGGTTTGAGTGTTTATATTAACGAAAATTTAATTTGTTTTAAAGCCAGCCACACTTAAGCCCATTACATCCCTCCCCTATATCTTGGTAAATGAAGACACTTTATAACAAACTAGTTGATATTACCATATCAGACACACAATCCTTCTACCCCGCCCCACCACCCCCACCCCACCCACCATGGACACCATAATTATAGCAAGTCAAGTAGAGCGATGCAGGCCATCTTGGGCCTCTTGTTTCATTAGTGAGCAGACGCGGGTGAAAGACTACCTGATAACTGAAACAGTGTCTGTTTTGCATCAATTTCGTTACGTTTACTTGTGATTAAGCCTATTGTCCTGAAAAAGTTACAACTTTAGTTATTTAATAAATGTCCCTCAGCGTTAGTCTTTTGTTTGTTTGTATGACATGTGTTTTGCGTCATTTTTAGCACATTTAGGCCATATATTTGTGGTAGAGGCAGACCACGCCATTTGCTTGGGAAGAACCAGTACGGTATACCTCCCACCATCCGTAACTTAGAATCGACACTTTCTCACTTACAAATTGAGCTCCCAGTGGGATTTGATCTATATCAGTTTACTCGACTTCATTTTTAAGAATCATGAATTGTATATGTTGTGCGTTAGTTTTTATTTCATTAAATTAGCCCCTAATTCCCACGGATATTTTAAGAACACGTGAATAAACCTGTAATTTTTAATCGTACATTATGATATGACCTGAAAACCTGGATAAACTTTTGATAAACGGTCTTGTAGTGTATTTTTTGGCGGGTTAGTTTATATAAACGTACATGTTTCGTAATACGTTATCATTCATTATTTCATTATTCAGGTAATGCTTAACTACTACAAAAGAGCATACTGGTACAATTAAGCTTCAGGTAAAAATATAATAAATACAATGTTTTAAACGAAGTATTATGTTAATAAAACAAAGATTGCCATACATATATTATTTATTGAGCTTAATTACATGCGCAAGGGTGCTAGCTATACTGTTAAAGGGAATGTAGCGACACAGCCAAACAAGCTCTGTTACTGAGAGTTCTGAAAAACTTGGAAAAAGGTGAAAGAATTATCAAAATCGGATGATAAACAAAAAAGATATGACCATTTAAAGGTTGTTCTAAAACGAATATGGGAGCCACCATTTTTAGAACTATGTTGTCATAGTTCCATATTACCATATATGGAAAATTTATGAATATCATTTAAAACGAAGAAACTCGCTGCAAATGAATGATTTTTTTACTGGTCATATAAAGCATTATTGCCATTAAGTATTACATATTTTTCATTCAGTTGCTGTCATTTTTTCCCTATAAATTAGTAAATTTTCGTATTTATAAATATTCCATATATGGTCATTTAGAACCGTCATGTCATAGCTCTCAAAATGGCCGCTTCCATATCCGTTTCAACAGAAACTACAAATGATCATATCTTCTTTGTTTATCATCCGATTTAGATAATTCTTTCACCCTTATTCAAGTATTTCAGAACTCTCAATAATAAAGATGGTTTGGCTGTGTCGCTACATTCCCTTTAAAATGTAAAATATATCATCAAAATATTGCGCGTTATACTAAACTTTATGTGATACTAGACTCAGCAACGAAAATCAGGGTTAATTTTAAGCAGAACTGTATACAAAATTTACTTTTAGACCACGCTACATATGTCGTTCAATTCGATTATTAACTTATCCTAAATAAAAAAAAAATGAATAAAAACACATCTCCAGGTATTCAAATGATTTATATGACTTTTTACCGCATGGTAGGAAATGTAAGAAGATCAAAATTATTAGTGATTATTTTGCCTTAACAGTCCCGGCTCCCTCATTGAAATAAAACCGGTCCTATTGTGTCGCCCTGTCGACACCCGCTAAGAGATTGATGCGAATACACACGCTTAATTTAACGAGAACACTTTTGCTAAGCTGGGCTCAGTCCAAACCGTATCGTTGAAATATGCATACGTAATTAATGAAGATACGCAAAACAGGATTTGAATAATCACACCATTGCAATATTTTGGTTAAGCCTATACAATCGATGTCTGACAGTGTTAGCATTGAATATTTGGTAAAAATCATTTCAAAAACAATTTAGCAAAACCCACCTAATCCAAAGCCAGCATGACCGAAACCGAAACAGGAGTTCATTTTAAACTGATGACAAACGAGTTTTAAAGATCGCACACCGGATGTACGAGGAAAATCAATAACCAACACTAATGTTTAGAAGAGAGCAAACACATTGCTGTATATAAAGACTCTTATCCAAATTGTGAGTTACTGTCTTCTGTAGAATATAACTTAGCTTTTCTATCTCCCACCCTACAGTCATTCCTCAACACCCCTTTTTGCTGGTAATGACCTTCATTTGGTCAATGGAAGTGTGCGACAAAGAACTTTTTTAGCAGTACTTCAAATTAGAATCGCCAGGCACATGCATAGGCGATTTTGTTCACGCGTTTTATTTGGCTCTAGATCTAGAACCTGCAAAGTTTGACTAATATATCTGAACATGGTAATATATTTACATTCATTTAGTAAATCATCGGCAATTGGGCCCTTAACGTCTCACTAGTGAATTAATCAACACTATATAATATATGTAGAAACGGTCACTTGTGGACCACTGCAAACATACTATAAAATGTAAATTGGTCTTTAAATCTCCCCTCAATCTGCAAACCTTCCTCTGAAGCTCAGAATATCCACAAAAAATTAAAAGTTGACCAGATTAATTTTTTTTAAATTCCAGTCTTTTTCAGCACCCCTCAAAACTAGCTCCATTTCACTGATAATTCAACTGTATTCCTACCCATTTTCAAATTATCATATCTTCCTCGAAAATCACCCAGTGGCATCCAAACTTGGCAGAAGTCATGAACATGTTCCAATCTTGTCCAATAAGAGAATGATTGCACATTTCCAAGTTGAGAGCAAACCGATTAACACAGCCCTAGTTTTTTACGGTGTAGGAATCTTTTACCGTCATGGCCAAGGGAGGTAATTCTGTAGTGAGACCTTAATCTCAAATCAATGTCAAGAATGAAGACATATTTGGCGACTGCTTGCTCTACACAAAGTCGGCAAAGGTATACCTTCAAAACATGTCCGAGTTACAAAACGACTATCCCGAAGTGTACGGACATTTTAATGCAGATTTTCATTTAGTGCACAGAAGCGATCGAAATTGGACAGGTCTGTGGAGTGATCTCGTGATATAGCAATTTTAAAGACATCGGTGGCCTTACAAGGGGAAGGACAAAACTACAAAGTCTGTCTGAGTTCTCTCAACCCCAGTTCTCTTGGTACCAATGAAGTGATTCATTAGAGTGGCATTCAATTCAAGTAAACGGCACACAGAGAACAGTAAGTCAAGTAAACGATAGAGATGATCTTGATATGAAAAAAGATATACGAATATGTCTTAGCAAGAAACTGAAGTTACAAACATTACGAAGCATTTCAAGCGATATCATAGCAGAGGAAATTATAATGCTGACACTGTCAAGAATATTGGACAACACGTAATTGACTCTTTATCTGGGGATAAGTATGTGAGTGTTTATTCAAGATAAACGACCAGACAGTCTTTCTTGACAAGGGGATCTATATCAATAGATGATGAGTACATTCTGGTTGATCCTCAGTTGTTGTTGATGCAATTTTCAATTGTGGTGATAAGCTAGCTATAACAACCACTGAAGGTATGAAAGCACTATTTATTTTCCCCATAGACACCAATGTTAAAGTGTCACATATTAATGATTTGCTGCAAATTCAACTCAAGTATGGATAATGCAGCAGTGTAATGTTCATATAGAAAACTATTTTTCCACTTGAAAAATCACGAGAAAACGTGGGGTCACAAGACATGTAAGAAAGTTCTTGTTTGTTTACTAGAGTTTACAAGGGTACAGCTGTTTTTATTGATCGACTGTTTTCATTGCTCACAAAGTGTAAGCATAGGCTCACAAAGTGTAAGCATAGAGTCGAAATTTCGAAAATGTTCATCAGTGATCCAGTAAAACCTATTAATACGCTTCTTATACATGTAACCACAAAATCGAATAGAAATGGGCAGTTTTCCCCTACTTATAATGCCCATTTCCATCGAAAAAAGAGGGATTACTTTTTATTATAGGAACTACATTCGACTACACCTCGGAAGTTTACTACACCTCGGAAGTTTACATGTAATTGGTGGTGGTAAACCTGAAGATACCTAGGAATCACAGTGTATCTTGGGTGGTGGATAATCTCTTTAGAGAACATCATGGATTCGCGGGTTAACCTATCAAACGACTTTCCAACAGAAGCTGGACTTTAATGACACGAATTTTGGAAATTTGTGGTACTTGCGCTTGAAGATGTTTTGTCTCTTAGAATAATCTAACTATTCCAGAAGGTTGCCGTCAGTGATAAAAATTAATATGTAACTCCCGAAAACGTTCAACCCACATCTGCAGCTGCAAAGAACCACAGTCTGAGAGTATATACTCAGCTTTAGGTTTGGAAAGGGAACGCTGATATAAATCCTCAGAAATGGGGCTGGAAGATTTCAACTATTGGTATTGTTAATAAAAAAACAGCAGCTCCTGACAGACTCTTGCCGGTTGTGAGATGCAAATACAAAACGGTCATAACAGTCGTTTAACTGCAAAACAAGGACTGGTTGCATTGTTCTCCAGTGTCTGGTCGGGATCAACTGTCTCAATCCTGCAATCTACACATTTCTGAAAACTTCTGAAGATGAATAAAACTGAACTGCGTGTATGAGTTTCTGTACAATGAAACGAAACGAAACATGTCAGTTAAAATATATCACTTGAAAGCGATGGTGCAATTTATTCCATAATGTGTTTTTTAAGTTAAGTGGGAAAGTATGCCACATGGTATGTAGTATGCCACATGGTATGTAGTATGCCACATGGTATGTAGTATGCCACATGTATGTAGTATGCCACATGGTATGTAGTATGCCACATGGTATGTAGTATGCCACATGGTATGTAGTATTTTCCGGAAAATATTTGTATTTAAAAATATGAGAAATGCTACAATTTTCCTAAAGTTTTCTCAAAAATCTGAACTTAAATTCGACTCTGTTTTTATTATTTTTTTCATTCTCTTTGGAAAACAATATATTTTTAATTGTGTACTAATATTCCCGGGTTCGGGTAATATACTCATTTCTTTACCATGCAGACTACTTCTCAACTAGGTATATGTGCGTTTTATATTATTTTTAGTTTCTGCAAACGAAATTAATGTTAGGAACAAATTAGGTGGTTTCGCCTCTGAAATCAAATCAAGGCAAATGCGATTTGTTATTTTTCAGTCAAGAGGAAATATATACTTAATATGACAGTATTTGATTGAAATCACGATGTGCTAATTTAATATCAGTTAAAGCGCATCATTACAGCTTATTTCAATATAACTGAGGTTTAAATGACATTGAAATAAACTGAAATTGAAAAATGCCTTTCAATTAAAATCCAAAAGGTATTTGCCTTTGGCAATCGAGTGCCTAGCACGACCTTCGATATAATCATCAGTTAATATATCCTAAATACCCCCTTTAGATTCAATCAATTACACCTCAGGCGAAAAGTGATATGTCTGACGATTTATTTTCTAGCAGTATAATTAAAATTTCAATTTTGATCATTTAAAAGTCCCTCGTTATTACCGTCGAAACTTCTGAATAAACTAATTCCGTTAATTACCGACGAACGTTTTTTTACATGTAATACTTTATGGCATACTGGCATTGTTGCGGTAGACAGGGTGCATAACATAATTATTATGTATAAACCAAGAGGAGTAAAAAAAAGAGGGGTGTAACGTGTAGTCTTCACGATATTAACACAATCGAGAGTTAAGTCTGTATCCTTTACACCAAAACACAAAGACAGTGTTTGAGGAGAAGAGGAGCGTGGGATGGGTGTGAGGTGTAAGTTTTGCCCCGTATTCGACTTTAGGGAAAACCTGCCAAGAACTGAAGATAGGGATTACCAAGACTTTCAAATTGTCGGGGTTTGTATTTTAATAAGCAAATATTAATAAAATGGATGTTTTTTTTTTTTTTGTAAAGGATATTAATTTTGAAAATAACAAGTTTGAAACGTAAACCATACATCGTCCTATACGAACTTATTTGAAAAGTTTAAAGAGACACACGTCACTTTTGAGTATTTATCAAGCATTACACTTATACCTCAAATACTTAATTCAGTTTACATGCATTTTTGACTTTTAACCTGGATACATATAATGCAGTCTGAGTACACATATTCAACATTAACTATTTTATGTATTCCCTATGCTGGTAACCCTTGCCTCGAAAAATCACACACGATAATAATGACAGCCCCAAAATAATACAACGTTTTGTAGCGCTCCAATTTTGAGATTACACATATCCCACCCATGATTTTTAATTAAAATATGCACCCCTACCTACCCACTACAACCACCCACAAAAAAACCACATCACAATAACAACAAAATAACCAACAAAACAAAAACAAAAAAACAACACTAAAACACGCAAAAACAACAACAACAATAAACAAAAAACAAACTGGCAAACAAAAAAATCGAATAAATATGCAAAAACAACGACGTTTTACTTTCTTTATCACACATGTGACTGTCTTATGGTTTATGCTGAATTGTGAAACGCTAAACTATCTAAATATCTCAAGACTCAATGAAAAGAAACAACACCAATTCTACACTATTTTGCATATTAACAGATCACGCTCATTGATTTATGACAATTTATCTCCATATGTGTTTCTCAGAATGAAATACCATGATCATCATGTGATTATTTGACCTGGATCAGTTAAATAGATTACTTAAAGCTACATACCCTATACTTAAACTGATACTAACTCATAAATATGATTGTGTCACGGGTATTAGTTTTTGAATATATTTTATACGCAATAGTTTCCCGTCCGGGATTTGAACCACGGACCTTAAGCACTTGTTTTCTCGTCATGAGCTAGTGATAACCACTGCACCATGAATGTTTGTTGCTACGTTATAATATTTCAAACGCCCGGTTTATGTGCTTACAGTTTGTGTCCTCCTATGCCGAAGGTCACGTCACTGAAGGTCCCATTAGTCATGACAGGGTCTGCATCCTGTTTTAAGTGTGTTAATGCTATACCGTTTGATCCGAATGTCGGATCATGTTGGAGTTGGTGGCATTTCCACAGCTTTAATATGCAGCGTATTGCGTTTTGTCGGAGTAGGAGTTTGAGTGAAAGAAACAAATTCAAAAATAAGTGACCACATTTATTTAAGACATCGTCTTAACCGTTTTTTTTTGTCTTTTATGTCTGATCCACCACCGCCTTTACTGAAGGCTCCATTAGTGGTGACTGCATTTGTCGTCCTTCGGCTCACTCGGTAAAACACATTTTGACGTCTTGACATTGTTCTTTAAATTGGTCCATCTGTGACCATCTCATCTTGATGGAACTTCCGTTTCTTTGTATTTCTTACGGGTCTCTTGAAATAATTGTTAAATTACTTGCACTGACTCCACTGCGCAATCGGTAAACACATTTGACGTATTATCCCGTATTTGGTTTTATATTTAGGCCGTAACTTTTGACCGGCCGTACCCAATAGAACAGGTCATATAAATAATCGGGACACATGCTGGAATTATGGAACGCGATTGGTCTATCTTTTTCATTTTCTCAGGGAAATTTATGGAAGCAGCCATACATACATTGTTTCAACCCTTCATCATTTCTTTGTAAAAACATAACATAGCAATATGGGTGGCACGTCTTTCTTTCAAACACCGGTCATTTTGCGCACAGTCGTTTTGGCCACCATATACTTATGATATCTTTTATTTGTTTAAATAATGTTAAATTAATAAAAATGCTATTTAAATTAATGGTACATTTAATACATGATATGCTTTACTTTTCTTTTTTTTATATTTAACTCATTCAATTTAATACTTCTGTTATAAATAAAAAAATAAATCAACGTAAGTAACATTGCGGCAAAGTGATGCCTTGCAACGCATGCAACATTGTTTGCGGCAAAGTGATGCCTTGTAACGCATGCAACATTGTCTTCGGAAAAGTGATGTCTTGCAAGGCATGCAACATTGTCTGCGGCAAAATGATGCCTTGCAAAGCTTGCAACATTCTCTGCGGCAAAGTGATGCCTTGCAACGCTTGAAACGTTGTCTGCGGCAAAGTGATGCCTTGCAACTGTCTGCGTCAAAGTGATGACTTGTTACGCATGCAGCATTGTCTGTGGCAAAGTGATGCCTTGCAACGCATGCAACATTGTCTGCGGAAAAGTGATGCATTGCAACGCATGCAACATTGTCTGCGGCAAAGTGATGCCTTGCAAGGCATGCTACATTGTCTGCGGCAAAGTGATGCCTTGCAACGCATGCAACAGTGTCTGCGGCAAAGTGATGCCTTGCAACTGTCTACGGCAAAGTGATGCCTTACAACGCATGCAGCATTATCTGAGGCAAAGTGATACCTTGCAAACATACAGCATACAGTGAAGCTTTGCAACGCATGCAACATTGTCTGCGGCAAAGTGATGCCTTGAAACGCATGCAGCATTGTCTGCGGCAAAGTGATGCCTTGGAACGCATGCAGCATTGCCTTCGGCAAAGTGATGTATTGCAACGCATTCAGCATTGCAACGCATGCAGCGTTGTCTGCGGCAAAGTGATGCCTTGCAACGCATGCAGCATTGTCTGCGGCAAAGTGGTGCATTGCACCGCATGTAACATTGTCCGCGGCAAAGTGATGCATTGACTGTGACAAAGTGATGCATTGCAACGCATGTTACATTGTCTGCGGAAAAGTGATGCAATGCGACGCATGTTACATCGTTTGCGACAAATTGATGCCTTGCAACGCATGCACCATTGTCTGCGGCAAAGTGCAGCCTTGCAACGCAGGTTACATTGTTTGTTTGCGACAAATTGAAGCCTTGTAACGCATGTTATATTATTGTTTGCGGAAAATTGATGTCTTGTAACGCATGTTACATTGTTTGTTTGGGGCAAAGAGATGCCATGCAACGCATAGAACATTTTCTGCGGAACATTGATGCAAAGTGATGCCTTGCAACGCATGCTACATTGTCTGCTGCCCATCGGTGCCTTGCAACGCATGTTACATTGTTTGTTTGCGACAAATTGATACATTGCAACGCATGTAACATTGTCTGCGGAAAAGTGATGCCTTGCAACGCATGTTACATTGCTTGTTAGCGGCAAATTGATGCCTTGTAACTCATGTCACTTTTTTTGTTTGTTTGTTTGCGGCAAATTGATGCATTGTAACGCATGTTACATTGTTTGTCTGCGGCACATTGATGCCTCGCAACGCATGTTACATTAATTTGTTTGCGGCGAAGTGATGCCTTGCAACGCATGTAACATTGTCTGCCGCACATTGATGGCGCGCAACGCATTTTACTTTGTTTGTTTGTGGCAAACTAATGCATTGTAACGCATGTTACTTTGTTTGTCTGTTTGCTTGCGGAAAATTGATGCAGTGCAATGCATGTTACATTGTTTGTGAGAAATTGATGCCGTGCAACGCATGCAACATTGTATGCGGCAAATGATGCCTTGCGACGCATGCAGTATTGTCTGTGGCAAAGTGATGCCTTGCAACGCATGTAACATTGTCTGCAGAAAAGTGATGCCATGCAACGCTTGTTATATTGTTTGCGACAAATTGATGCCTTGCAACGCATGCAACATTGTCTGCGGCAACGTGAAGCCTTGCAACGCATGTTACAGTGTTCGTATGCGGCAAATTGGTGCCTTGTAACGCATGTTACATTGTTTGCGAAAAATTGATGCATTGTAACGGATGTTACATTGTTTGTTTAAGGCAAAGTGATGCCTTGCAACGCATGTAACATTGTCTGCGGCACATTGATGCCTCGCAACGCATGTTACATTGCCTGTGGCAAAGTGATGCCTTACAACGCATGCAACATTGTCTGCGGCACATCCGTGCCTTGCAACGCATATTACATTGTTTGAATGCGACTAATTTATGCATTGCAACGTATGTAACATTGTCTGTGGAAAAGTGATCAATGCCTTGCAAAGCTTGTTACATTGCTTGTTTGCGGAAAACGGATGCATTGTAACGGATGTTACATTGTTTGTTTGAGGCAAATTGTTGCCTTGCGACGCATGTAACATTGTCTGCGGCACATTGATGCCCCGCAACGCATGTTACATTGTCTGCGGCAAAGTGATGCCTTACAA
Source organism: Cyrtodaria siliqua (assembly GCA_037043455.1). Classification (NCBI taxonomy): domain Eukaryota; kingdom Metazoa; phylum Mollusca; class Bivalvia; order Adapedonta; family Hiatellidae; genus Cyrtodaria; species Cyrtodaria siliqua. Next base: position 80,070 of record JAWPHD010001603.1, read on the forward strand.
CGCATACAACATTGTCTTCGGCACATTCTTGCCTTGCAAAGCATGTTACATTGTTTGATTGCGACTAATTTATGCATTGCAACGTATGTAACATTGTCTGTGGAAAAATGATCAATGTCTAGCAACGCTTGTTACATTGCTTGTTTGCGGAAAACTGATGCCTTGGAACGCATGTTACTTTGTTTGTTTGTTTGTTTGCGGCAAATTGATGCATTGTAACGCATGTTACATTGTTTGCTTGTAGCAAAGTGATGCCTTGCAACGCATGTAACATTGTCTACGACGCATTCACGCCTCGCAATGCATGTTACATTGTCTGCGGCGCATTGACGCCTTGTAACCCATATAACATTGTTTGTTGGTGGCAAAGTGATGTCTTGCAACCAGTGTAACATTGATTGCGGAATATTGATTCCTCGCAACTCATGTTACATTGTCTCCGGCAAAGAGATGCAGTGCAACGCATGTTACATTGTTTGCGACAAATTGATGCCTTGCAACGCATGTAAAAATGTCTGCGGCAAAGTGATGCCTTGCAACGCATGCTACATTGTTTGTTTGCGGAAAACTGATGCCTTGCAACGCATAAAACATTGTCTGCGGCACATTAATGCCTCGCAACGCATGTTACATTGGCTATGGCAAAGTGATGCCTTACAACGCATGCAACATTGTCTGCGGTACATTGGTGCCTTGCAACGCATGTTACATATTTTGTTCAAGACATATTGATGCATTGCAACGCATGTAACATTGTCTGCAGAAAAGTGATGCCTTGCAACGCATGCTACATTGCTTGTAAGCTGCAAATTGATGCCTTGTAACGCATGTTACTTTGTTTGTTTGTGTGTTTGCGGCAAACTGATACATTGTAACGCATGTTACATTAGTAACGCATGTGACATTATTTAGTTGCGGCAAAGTGATGCCTTGCAACGCATGTAACATTGTCTGCGGAAAAATGATGACATGCAACGCATGTTACATTGTTTGCGACAAATTAATGCCTTGCAACGCATGCAACATTATCTGCGGCAACGTGATGCCTTGCAACGCATGTTACATTGTTTGTTTGCGGAAAACTGATGCCTTGCAACGCACGTTACATTGTCTGCGGCACATTGATGCCTCGCAACGCATGTTACATTGGCTATGGCAAAGTGATGCCTTACAACGCATGCAACATTGTCTGCGGCACAGTGGTGCCTTGCAACGCATGTTACAATGTTTGTTTGCAACAAATTGATGCATTGCAACGCATGTAACATTGCCCGCGGAAAAGTGATGCCTTGCAATGCATGTTACATTGCTTGTTTGCGGCAAATTGATGCCTTGCTACGCGTGTTTCTTTGCTTGTTTGTTTTTTTGCGGCAAATTGATGCATTGTAACGCATGTTTCATTGTCTGCGGCAAAGTGATGCCTCGCAATGCATGTAACATTGTCAGCGGCACATTGATGCCTCGCAACGCATGTTACATTGTTTGTGTGTGGCAAAATGATGCCTTGAAACCAATGCAACATTGATTGCGGAACATCGACGCCTCTCAACGCCTGTTATATTGTTTGTTTGTGGCAAAATGATGCCTTACAACCCATGTGACATTGATTGCGGAACATTGATGCCTCTCAATGCATGCTACATTGTCCTACATTGATTGTCTGCGGCAAAATGATGCCTTGCAACGCATGTTACTTTGTTTGTCTGCGGCAAAGTGATGCCTCGCAACGCATGTTACAATGTTTGTTTGTGACAAAGTGATGCATTGCAATGCATTTGACGTTGTCTGCTGCAAATTTATGCCTCGCAACGCATGTTACATTGTTTGTTTGTGGAAAAGTGATGCCTTGCAATGCATATAACATTGTCTGCGGCACATTGATGCTTCGAAAAACATGTTACATTGTTTTCGGCAAAGTGATGTATCGCAACGAATGTTACATTTTTTTTTTCTTTCGTGTTACTTTGTCTGCGGCAAAGTGATGCCTCGCATCGCATGTACTATTGTCTGCGGCAAAGTGATGCCTCGCAGCGTATGTTACATTGTCTGTGACAAAGTGATGCCTCGCAACGCATGTTACATTGTCTGCGGCAAAATGATGCATCGCAACCCATGTTACATTGTCTGCGGCAAAGTGATGCCTCGCATCGCATGTAACTTATCTGCGGCTAAATGATGCATCGCAACGCTTGTTACATTGTCTGCGGCAAAATGATGCCTCGCATCGCATGTTACATTGTCTGCGGCAAAGTGATGCCTCGCAACGCTTGTTACATTGTCTGCGGCAAAGTGATGTCTCGCAACGCTTGTTACATTGTCTGCGGCAAAGTGACGCCTCGCATCGCATGTAACATTGTCTGCGGCAAAGTGATGCCTCGCAGCGTATGTTACATTGTCTGTGACAAAGTAATGCTTTGCAATGCATATAACATTGTCTGCGGCACATTGATGCATCGCAACGCTTGTTACATTGTCTGCGGCAAAGTGATGCCTCGCATCGCATGTTACATTGTCTGCGGCAAAGTGATGCCTCGCAACGCTTGTTACATTGTCTGCGGCAAAGTGATGTCTCGCAACGCTTGTTACATTGTCTGCGGCAAAGTGATGCCTCGCATCGCATGTAACATTGTCTGCGGCAAAGGGATGCCTCGCAACGCTTGTTACATTGTCTGCGGCAAAGTGATGACTCGCAACGCTTGTTACATTGTCTGCGGCAAAGTGATGCCTCGCATCGCATATTACATTGTCTGCGGCAAAGTGATGCCTCGCAACGCTTGTTACATTGTCTGCGGCAACGTGATGCATCGCATCGCATGTAACATTGTCTGCGACAAAGTGATGCCTTGCAACGCATGTTACATTGTCTGCGGCAAAATGATGCAACGCAACGTTTGTTTCTGCGGTAAATGATGCCTCGCAACGCATGTAGCATTGTCTGCGGCAAAGTGATGCCTTGCAACGCTTGTTACATTGTCTGAGGCAAACTGATGTCTTGCAACGCTTTTTACATTGTCTGAGGCAAACTGATGTCTTGCACCAAATGCTGTTGATATATATATCTGTTCATGTGATTTCCACTGATTTTTTTTCTTCCCAGTTATCTCATCTTCCGTTTATACATATATGGCCACGATATAAGATTTTTTAAAGCAACAAACTTAATTTTATACGTATAATTATATGGCATATGTTTTACACATTTATTTAACGTGGGTTACAAACATTTACAAGGAAACATATACTATTTTATTAGCAAAGGCATTAACATCTTTCTTAGATCAGTTTTTCATTAGTTGGGCTTTATTTATGCTAACTTTTAAAAAAAATCTGGAAAAGTATAAAAACTGATAAAACAACACACACACACAACGTTGATACAATTATATTTCACATGCACATCTATTCATTTAAAGATAATACACATAACGTGCCATAAACACTCACACATGTTACATCAAACGCTTTCAATCAGAGGTGCTAATTTTGTTTCATTGGTTAGAAAATTAAACTCAGTTAGGCCTAAAAAAAAAAGAAGGTTTGTTTCCGCTAAGCCGACCGACCCTATTTTTACCCGCCGACCCTACATTTTTTTATTTAAAAAAAAAAATATAATTTTTTATTTTTTTTATTTTTTTATTTTTTCATGTATTCTATATTCATGATACATACATGTGGAGTCCAAGTATTAACAGATTTACCAATGAGAAAAGGAGCAAAAAAAAAGATTTACTAATGAGAAAAGTAGTAAAAATCCCAAAAAAACAACAATACCTACCTACCCTGTTTTTTTAAGCCGTTAGCGAGAACAAACCTTTTTTTCTTTTTGGCCTTATCTTAGGTAAAAAAAAAAATAAATGAGAAAAACGAAAAAAAAATAAAAAATACGGGAGAAATTATTTTAATATGCATGTTATCTGATAAAACCCCATATTAATACATTTGATTTATCAACTTATCTAAACATCATTTCCTCGTCTAAAAACACGCTATCTCGCAATATCAAACAGCACATATTAAGGAGTATGCGATACATATCTGCAGCATGAAATCGAATCATTAACAGTTTACAGTATTTCATCTTGCGAGGCGCAATAAAACCCTATAGCGTGATACAAACTTTTGAAAACGCTGCCAAGATTCATTATAATATCTAGTTCATTAGCATCTTCTCTGTGATGATAACATCTTTTCTCATATATTTTAATAACTGTTTTAATAACTGCTGTAAAAATCTGCTTAAAACAAGATGCGATCTTATTCCTGGTGCCTTCAAGTACCTAAAATCTGTTTCTGAACAATTTTACGAGTATTTCAAAGTTTGCCACGGTGCATAAACATTCCGTTTAAGTGTTATGGATCAGAAAATATTTACACATGCACATTACTGTATACTATATGGATAAGTGAGAATTTACACGTGTTCATTACTGTATTTTATATGATTAAGGAAAATATGTGTACATGTACATTACTGTATACTATATGGTTAAGGAGAGTATTTACACGTGTTCATTATTGCATTTTATATGATTAAGGAAAATATGTGTACATGTACATTACTGTATACTATATGGTTAAGGAGAGTATTTACACGTGTTTATTATTGCATTATATATGATTAAGGAAAATATGTACACATGTACATTACTGTATAATATAGGGTTAAGGAGTGTATTTCCACGTGTTCATTACAATATTCTATATGATTAAGGACATTACTGTATTCTATATGGTTAAAGAAAAAATGTGCACATGTACATTACCGTATATTATAAGCAAACAAGGACACTATATACACATCCACATTACTGTATTCTATATAGTTAGACAAACTATATACACATGTACATTACTGTATTCTATGTAGTTAGGCAAACTATATACACATGTACATTACTGTATTCTATGTGGTTAGGTAAACTATACAAACATCCACATTACTGTATTCTATATAGTTAGACAAACTATATACACATGTACATTACTGTATTCTATATGGTTAGGCCAAGTATATACTCATGTACATTACAGCATTCTATATAGTTAGGCAAACTATATACACATGTACATTTCACTATATACACATGTACATAACAGTATTCTATATGGTCAGGCTAACTATATACACATGTACATAACAGTTTTCTATATGGTCAGGCTAACTATATACACATGTACATAACAGTATTCTATATGGTTAGGCCAAGTATATACACATGTACATTACAGCATTCTATATAGTTAGGCAAACTATATACACATGTACATTTCACTATATACACATGTACATAACAGTATTCTATATGGTCAGGCTAACTATATACACATGTACATAACAGTATTCTATATGATTAGGCAAAATATATACACATGTACATTACTGTATTTTATATGGTTAGACAAACTTTATACACATGTACATTACTGTATTCTATATAATTATGCAAACTATACACACATCCACATTACTGTATTCTATATGGTTAGGCCAAGTATATACACATGTACATTACAGCATTCTATATAGTTAGGCAAACTATATACACATTCACATTACTATATTACATATGGTTAGGCAAACTATGCAAATTGAAATTATTGTATTCTATATGATTAGGCAAACTATATACACATGTACATTACTGTATTCTATATGGTAAGGCAAACTATACACATATCCACATTATTGTAGTATATATGGTTAGGCTAACTATATACACATCCACATAACTGTATTCTATATGTTTAGGCAATCTATATACACATGTACATTACTGTATTCTATATGTTTAGGCAAACTATACACACAACCACATTACGGTATTATATATGGTTAGGCAAACTATACACACAATCACATTACTGTATTCTATATGTTTAGGCAAATTATATATTCATGTACATTACTGTATTCTATATGGTTAGGCAAACTAAACACACATCCACTTAACTGTATTATATATGGTTAGGCAAACTATACACACAATCACATTACTGTATTCTATATGTTTAGGCAAATTATATATTCATGTACATTACTGTATTCTATATGGTTAGGCAAACTAAACACACATCCACTTAACTGTATTATATATGGTTAGGCAAACTATACACACATCCACATTACTGTATTCTATATGGTTAGGCAAACTATACACACATCCGCATTGCTGTATTATATATGGTTAGTCAAATTGTATACATATGTACATTACTGTATTCTATATGGTTAGGCAAACTATATACACATCCCCATTTCTGTATTTTATAGGGTTAGGCAAACTATATACACATCCACATTACTATATTATTTGTGGTTAGGCAAACTGTATACATATGTACATTACTGTATTCTATTTGGTTAGGCAAACTATATACACATCCACATTACTGTAATTTATATGGTTAGGCAAATTATATACATATCCACATTACTGTATTCTTTGTGGTTAGGCAAACTATATACACATCCACATTGCTGTATTCTATATGGTTAGACGAACTATATACACATATACATTACTGTACTTTTCATGGCTAGGCAAACTTTATACACACATCAACATTACTGTATTCTATTTGGTTACGCAAAGTATATACACATGTACATTATTGTATAATATATGGTTAGGCAAACTATATACACATCCACATTACTGTATTCTATTTGGTTAGGCAAACTATATACATATCCACATTACTGTATTCTATATTGTTAGGCAAACTATATACACATCCACATTGCTGTATTCTATATGGTTAGACGAACTATATACACATATACATTACTGTATTCTTTGTGGTTAGGCAAACTATACACACATCAACATTACTGTATTCTATATGGTTAGGCAAACTATATACCCATCTACATTGCTGTATTCTATATGGTTAGACGAACTATATACACATATACATTACTGTACTTTGCATGGCTAGGCAAACTTTATACACACATCGACATTACTGTATTCTATATGGTTAGGCAAACTATATACATATGTACACTATTGTATAATATATGGTTAGGCAATATATATACTGATGTACATTACTGTATTCTATATGGTTAGGCAAACTATACACACATGTACATTGCTGTATTATGTATGGTTGGGCAAACTGTATACACATCCACATTACACTATTCTATATGGTTAGGCAAACTATATATACATCCACATTGCTGTATTATATATGGTTAGGCAAACTATATACACATCCGCATTACTGTATTCTATATGGTTGGGCAAACTATATACACATATACATTACTGTATTCTATATGGTTAGGCAAACTATATATATATATGTACATTACTGTATTCTATATGGTTAGGCAAACTATATACACATGTACATTACAGTATTCTATATGGTTAAGCATACTGTATACACATGTACATTACTGTACATTATTGTATTCTATATGGTTAAGGAAAACATGTACACATGTACATTGCTGTGTTCTATATGGTTAAGGAAAACATGTACACATGTACATTACTGTACACTGCATGGTTAAGGAAAACATGTACACATGTTTATTACTGTATACTATGATATGGGCAAATACATGACTGTATACATGTAAACTATGTGCATATGTACATGACTGCCCAGTGTTCTATATATTAGTAAACTATGTACACATGTACATGGCTTTATACTGCACTATAGAGACGTAAACTATGTACACATGTACATGACTGTCCTTGGTACTATAGACTAGTAAACTATGTACACATGTACATGGCTGTATACTGTAAAATGTGACTGTAAAACTGCATCGAATTGTTGATTTTCGACCCATCAAGACATTGCTTTATGTTATATCGAGCCGCCAAAGAAAGAGAGGTGAAGGATGCACTATGCCCTATAGTTTATATCGAATACATTCCTTTGGATAGTTGGCTTGGATAGTTAACATTATCAGCTGATGAAGTCCGATACACGGGACCGTCCGATTTTATCCCCATACGACAGACGAGGCTATGAGAAGTGTCGTGCATAAGGAAGTAACCCAGTGGTACCTGTCAAATTCGAACCCGTGCTAAAGCCCATTTCTCCAGATTCATGGTTAAACATTCTATCCAATGGGCCAACGCGACCCCATACAATTAACAAAAAAAATATAACTCAAACAATGGCCATACTATGGCCCATGTGCAGGTGTATAATGGACGAAGCACCCCACGCACTACTGCGGGTATTTTGTCTATTGTTTACATATCACAGAGGTTGGACCTATAGAGGTTGTCTAGTGGTAAAGCGTCGGACTCCATATCGAAAGGTCAACTTGCTCAATGATAAATAATCGTGTCCATCTTATTTATCCTTGAGCAAGATAATTTATCCACATTGCTTTGTACGGGTAAATATGCTAGCTACCGCTCACGCCCTCTAGCCCCGGGTTGAGCAGAAATCAATATTAATAAAATCAATAGTACACACTTTTAACCATCCCGAAGATGGCATGCATATGGCGGTGGACATGGAGTTTATTGCTTCCCCATGTCGTACGGCGTATGGTCCCAGTATCTAATAAAATTAAATTAAATAAAATTAAATTAAATAAACAGTATCGAAGAAACATGCTCAGTAAAGCATGAATAATGAAGGCCAACAACAATCCTTCGAGGTTAGCATTACATGCAGTATACTCCTGTTTACCGCAACACTCATTTTTAGACAGTCATAATCACACGTTAGGGAATAGCGCCATTAAAATAATAAATCATGGATGATAATGATGATGAGATTCGAAATTGTCAATTGTTTAGTCCTCCTCCACATAAACACAGGTAAATACCGCAAGGTGGTCATATGAGCTGCAGAATGCACGCTATATCTGCGACGAGTTGATGGAGCTTCACATGATACGTTTGCGTCGAGGTGTTTCTATGCTTTCTGGATGGTTGCACATTGTCGACATGATTTGATGGGTGAAAGTTTTGATGTTGCTCCTATGGTCATTTAAATCGTGCTCCACAATTTTCACAATTGAGTTTCAGGTTCTCTGAAGCGTTAAGCAAGCAGGATGTACACGAGCCGCTGGTTAGAAGATCTTAACTATACCACTTAACAAAAGGGAGGCTACCTTCACTCCTAACGCGCGCTTAAACTTCACTTCGTTATCTTTCTTACCTAATTTGAGACTATCGATAAACATACGCTGATCAACATTCCTAATTTCTCACGTTTGTATCTTATCCAGTTTTCGTAGTTTTAAAATATGTTTTAGAATAGTTTCGTGTTAGGAGTGAAGGTAGCTTCCATTTTGTTAAGCTAATACTATAACTATACCAGATAATATCTTCTAACCAGCGGCTCGTATACGTCCTTCTTGTGTGTATTTTGTTTGACCCATAGTTTGTAAAATAATTATCTTTTGTTTAAATTATTACATTTTAAGAGAGTTACCCTCCTTTTATATAAAACATTTAATGCGCTGATAAAATAACATGAATCAAAGTCCGCTGAAAGGTATAAACCTTTTAAGATAGGTAGGAAATAATATAAAAAAACTATAAACGTTCAACCTATTTATTGCAGATGTTCCATCTATTAATCGAATGAGGTTTGGTGCACACTAGAACCTGGTTTAAACCACAAGCGGCCATTTTTGCCACCGACCGTTCCATGGACAACGGACAAAAGATCCAGACCCGTGGTTTTACGGACTAGCTATCAACCTTTATTCTGAGAACACTGTATTGATCATGTCATTTACGTTCATTTGTCGATCTCCCCCGAAGAACAGCTTACCACGTCTTTCATTAGCCGACACTCTTGTTGATGCACAATTGACAGCTCTGCCGAATGTAGGTGTCGACATACTACAGCCCTAGACAACTTAAATAAAAGAAAGAGATCATCTTCAAGAAAATAACAGAATCTTTGAAAAAAGACGTACCTATAACCCGGTGAAACAGACTAGAAGAAATATAAAAAATATCTGACAGGGAAAGTAGCATTCAAGGAGGACAGTCAACCACAAAACACAGAAACAAACATGGAAACAGACAAACAAGAAGGCAAAAGTAATAATAAAAGTAAACGACATCACAAACACAAAAGGGTTGACAATAGGGCTACCGCCTTGGAACGGTCAGTGGCAAAGTAGGCCACTGGGGGTTTAAACCGGTTCTAGGGTGCACCAAACCTCACACTTACCCTACTGTCATCCCATTAAAATAGGACAGTGTAAATAAATAAATCCCCGCCATGATCTAATCTCTTACCAACAAGGCAGCATCAATAGGCAATATAAGTAAAACACAAATATGCTCGTGTAAATATAATACAAAAAACAATAGCCTAGAAAGCCACAATGAAGGTACTCAATGACTTGGCAGAAGTCAGAGCAGTAAGAGAATATACCATTAAGGGCACGACAAGAAAGATCATAGAAGTCGAGGAAAAAGGAAACAAAATAGTGTCTACGAAGTTTAGTAATGATGAATTTATTAGGGAATTTGGAGAAAAAGTATAACAAATTAGACGACTAAAGGCTTTTTTACTTACAAACCATGCTATTCTGCGGAAGTCATCTGAAGATGTACAATTGCCTACTTTAACAAAATCAGCGTCATTCTGCATCCTATGGTACCTTATTATCGGTATAACAATGCTGCAGTACTCAAGATTTTGGTCGTGTGTTTTTGGTGAGATTTTGTGATTTAAACATATTTTATTGCCATATATGTCCTAGTACAATGCAGTCGGGTCGGGCCACAAGTGCTACCCACATTAGTTACGGCCCTTCCCTACAATGGAGTTTTAACAAATATAATGAATGGCAATTGCTATTAACACGTATCAATAAACTGGATTTAACTACAACATGATATGTAGTAGAACATGTTAAGATAATAAGAAAATAGAAATAAAAAAAAGGAAAAGTAGAAGTGGAAGAAAGAATAATGCAACACTTGACATTGCTCGGGTTGATTAGACAGATAAAATGTAATGGCAAACCTAAGTAAATCGATGACTATCTCTAATAAAGTTTTGAACAGAATTAAAAATCAAACCATTTTCTTGTGTTGTAAATCCAAACAATAATGTATTTGAGCGTAAAGGATGAAACGAACGTGTTGACTGGAAGAGTTCGAGCCTCTCAACATTGAATTGCATACATTCAAAGAAGAAATTATTTGTATCTTCATTACCCTGACCGCAAATGCATTGAGGCGATTCGCGTAAATGATTTTGAAAAAGATCATTATTGAGATTACTACATGAATTTCTTATCTTAGCATGCATAACAGAAAAAAAAACGTACACCAGAAAAGTAAAAACTAGGAACATTTGAATTAGTAAACATTATTCGCATAAGCTGACCTTTGAATATGTTTAATGACCCTGAATTTCCAATATCTAAAGGTAAATCATTCCAGAGTTTCATAGCTGATGGAATAAATGAATTCATAAAAATAGAGGTTCTAACTGAAGTCTGCGAGAAATTTTCTGCGTTCCTGAGGGGATATGGAGTCTCTTCCGCTACGGTTCCAGGCAGTAGATTTGCCAGGTATTCAGGCACTGTTCCGTTTTTCATTTTATATACAACAGAAAGCTTTTGGAACTTACGCCGTTCTGATAACGTTAGCCACCCTATTTCATTCATTAAATTAACAATAGATACCGAACGGGTAAGACCGGTCACAATACGAGCAGCTTCATATTGTATTTTTTCAATTTTTTTTTTTTTTTCATATTCGTTGCAGCCATCCCAAACAATAGCAGCATATTCTAAGATTGGACGGACATACGATAAATAAATTTGATTTAATGCCTTACGACTTAGTGTAAATTTCAAAAGCCTCATAGTTCATTGTTTTTTGAAAAAGATAATGCTTCAGTTTTACTGGCGTTTAACTGAACTAACCATGTTTTTGACCAATTTGAAACAATGTTTAAATCATGGTTTATAATACCGTCCATATCATCAATTCTTGAAGTGGATACTGAAAAAGAACTATTATCGGCAAACAAACGAGTTATGCTTAACATATTTTCGGATATATCATTAACATATATTAAAAACAAAAGGGGTTCGAGTACAGAGCATTGAGGAACGCCCGCGGTTATGTTTCACAATACGCGTTTTCGACATATACTTGTTGCCTTCTATTATTAAGATAACTTTCAATCCAAGAAAGTAATTTACCATGAACTCCATTTGCTTAAGTTTAAATAAAAGCGCTTTATGCCATACCCTATGCAAAGCTCTATAGATATCTGCGAATACAATACACGTATATTATTGTTTGGCGTCAAGAGCGGATGCAGTGAGCGTGTTAGGTATGGACAGACCAAATCACCAATCCTGCTGCATTTGTGGGGCACTACCTCCTTGGGATTGTTATATTAACTCTGTTCGAAATGTTTTGCAATACGTTGTAACATCACAACAGTATCACCTTCTCCGTTATTTCTATTAATTAGGAATACAAATAATATAATATTATGTTTATAGCAGAAAAATGTTCATGTAAATACTTAGAACTGTAAATATGTTTATTGCTATGTCATATGTTCTATGTATTTATGCATTTGTAGTATCTCACGGGCCTATGGCCTATTGATTTATGAATAAAATCTTCTTCTTCTTCTATTATAATATGTATCAATAAGTTGATGAACTGTCGAATGGCCTGTGAGATAACCAGATTGTTTTTTGAAAAATAAGTTATTAATATGTAAATGGTTTAAATAAATTATAAACGACCCGTTCAAAAACCTTCCCTACACAACTTAGCAGCGAGATCGGTCTATTATTAGTCGAAATATATGTAAGACCTCTTTTGAAAAGTGGCATAACGTTTGCAAATTTCCAAATGTCCGGAAAATAAGATTCTTTCAACGATCTATTATATAAAATACAAAGAGGTTTGCAAATCGTTACAGCTGTTTCTTTCAGTACCTTTTGATTTATTCCATCGTTTCCTGTTGCTTTGTTAACGTCCAATATTTTTAAAATATCCATAATATCTGACTCGGTAACAGAAATATTGTCTAAACAGGTATCTGTTTTTGTAACAAAATTTGGTAAAACTGCGTTCGTTTGAGGTAATTGAAACAAAAAATAATTTAAACAGTTTGCTTTATCAACATCAGATACGGAATATATTATTTCTCCCTTCGATACTGTAGTTTTTAATTGGGGTATAGTTTCAGAATGTTTATTTGACTTAATAAGGTGTTTTAGAATTTTCCAATATTGACGAGGATTGTTTGAGCTGGTTTCGATTAATGTACTTTCTATGTTATGAAAAAACGTATATTTTTTTAAATTATTAACTTTATTTCTAAGACGTTTGTATGATATCCAATCCGAATTTGAACGAGATTTATTTGCGATACTTTTTTCGGTCACGTTGTCTTGAAGTTCGACGAATCTCAGAATCATACCAAGGTTTATCATTCGGTCGTATAGTTACTTGTTTAGAGGGTATGCATATTTGAATTAATTCCATAAACTTACTCGTAAAATTATTGCACGCAACTTCTAAATCATTATTATGAAGAAATGACCAATCATTATCTTCTATGAGTCTGTTTAATTTGATAAAATCACCATTTTTATAATTCCAAACTTGTCTTGTGAATGATGATGTAATAACTTGATTAAAATTAAAACAAATATGTACCGAAATGGTCAGTAGCGTCACGTGGTGTTATAATAATAGCAAATTCATGTGCTTTAACAGAATTTGACATAACTACTGGATCAATTAAAGTTGAAGAATTGTCTGTGACTCGGGTTGGTACTGTAATTACGTTGGTGACACTATCAGAAAACAAAATCAAAAATAAGTTTGTTATATATACAAACTCAAAATCTCAAATGTAATAAGTGGTCATATCATTTGAACATTTTCAATATGAGAGCTAACATTAAATGTAATCTTATCTTACTATCTATGATCTGAATAGTACAATTTTTCTTAATCACAATCACAGTACCCAACATCCCATTTTTAAAAGACTGTAAACATTATTCCTGCGTTGACACTTCGTTTTAAATTGCAACACACTTGTCTCTTTGACATCTACATTTAATAAGTTCCTTGCAAACGCTGATGCCTGTGGTAGTGTTATCGAGAATGGCTTCAACATACCTTCTTCTAACCGCAGTCACCGGATGTAGACATTTCACAGGTGGACCTAAAGGCCATGTCTCCAGCAATGTCCATTTACAACCTGTAAACAACTCGGCAGGTGCCCTTGAAAAGAGCTACACCAATTGGTGACATGGACATGTTGTATCTTGGAACAATTGAATGTCAACAATTCTTTGCGACATCAACAGCACTTCCTCTTGTCGAACATGCACTTCCTCTTGTCATACATTTTCCAACAAGAACAAAAGCTTGTTCAACCTCAACTTTAGTATTTCAAGATTTTCCATGCTCAGGTTTTACCTTTTTTAGCAAATGAAGGTAGTTCATTGCATCTAGTAAGTGTGAAAAGCAACTATTCGTCGTGGTTTATATGAACTAATGAATAGGCAATACAGTGTGCAACGAATCCCTAGCTCCTAAAACTAACACATAGCTCATCTAACTGTATTTACATTACCATTGCTATAACAAGTACTACAACGTCTGTGTCTACTGTATATAGCATAATTTTAATGAAGTATTGTTTGGCACATGCCACATGCAACACACGCATTGTATCGTATCATCTTAGTGAAATGATCGAGATCAGTCCCAGATTCTCGTTGTCTGATACAAGGCACATCTTCATCTCTGTTTTAATGAACGTGTTTTTAGTTTCTCTTCTATCCTCAACCGATTGCTATGCCAGTTAGCCAGAGCTCTGATTTTGTTTTCATGATGGCCGTCACCTACTAAACCTTCTGCAAGTGACATTCAACAATGTGTAAAAGATCTTGTTAATCATACTTACTAATGTTTTGCAAGCATTAAAATGCATTTTAAGGCAGCTCGTATAGTCTGATTAAAATCCAAAAAAGTTTTCCAAAGTTAGAAAAGGCTGGTGAGACACCCCAATCTGCCGTTAATCGGAACCTAATATGATACATATATATGCGAGAAAAGAAAGCAAGTAATAGCATCTGTTGTAGGTGACCACTGAGGAAAGAAAACATGTTCTGGTTGATCTGTTTAAAGGCAGACTTGGTTATGTCATCTATAAGCTCTGTTACAAACGTGTCATGCTTTGCATTACATAATTTACCTATGTGTTGCAACTTCTGTCACACGAGGGTCGTCTATGTAACGTAAGTCAAGTACCAGTAAATCCTCAATATTGTCCTTGAATATATTTTCTAATTCATCTACTGTGTCACTCAAACTGTCTTACGAACATCTTTAACTTATTCATGATGGAAAAGATCAGAGTCTTTTTATAGTCAGCACCTGATGAATTATTGCAATAACTGAAAATAACAGATAACTCTAACCATATCTGGTTCAGAGATCATCCAGTGTGGAAGCTGCGATGTGTTTACATCACCTACTGCACCTGCATCTTCTTTCACAATCTTGTATTTCTGCTTGTGAGCTAGTTTATTGAGTATTGATGAGACAACACTAATGAATTTTATCTCACACACAGAGATGACTAATTTTAAGATTTAAAGTGTAACTGAACAGTACTGCAATTGCGAACTTTTGGTTTCTCTTTATGATCGTCATGTGCAATATTCAATGGTCTAAGGCTCGCCTTGCTCACACTTCAAATAACTGTAAGCCCGGTTTACCATAAGTATGGTAATCATATGATGAGCATTCCCTGATGCATGCATTTATTTCAGAAAGGAATCTGCAGTGTCATAATTGCCTCATGGGCACTGGTCCATCTATAGTCTTCAAACAAGTCTCAGATTGTTTTAAGTGCCTCCATTTTAAATACGAAAGTTTCAGCGCAAAATGCCATTATGATCTTCACATTGGGTTTCAGGCCATTTCATTTCTGCTTGGCAACTATATAGTTATGACGCAGTTAATCCGTTAGTATACAATGTCTTCACATTTAGGTTTTGTTTACTTGTTTTGTATTGTTAGTAAAGTTTACCAAGTCAATGTACTTTAGGGTTTTATAAATATATTTTATAATTAAGTTTCTGATAAGAAAATAAGTTTAGTACCCTTCAGAAATTCCAAAGGCTGAAGAAAACCTAGAGTTAAACTGGAAGAGAAATTTGATATAAACTTGTAAATCCCTCAACACAACCATAGGGTGCCTCTAAATAACTCTTTAGTACAATATTAACAAACAAATAAAATGCCAAGAAAACTGAGTGTACAAATTCAACATATTAATTACTTTCTTACAAACAACTATTAAACGAATTATACTCTTTACTATTTTCAACACGTTTTTGCGGCCATTTTGAAAACGGTAGCCATTTTAACTTAAAATATATCCAGATTGTATTTCATGACCCTTTGTCTATCATTTTGCGGAATTTGTTGCGATTGCCGTAATAAATGTTGTTAAAACCTGATACATATAGGTTCAACTGAATATTTATTACATATTTGGCGGCCATTTTGAAAAATCTGGCGTGGGTCCATAGCCAATTTTTTTCAGTATGGTATTGTCTAGCTATGTGCAAAGTTTGATGCTTTTGTCCAACAATGCACATTTTTCACAAATCTGCCCCACTATATATAAGATGTGTCTCGGTAAAACACAATATATCAAAGTCAGTATAATTATCCTTAATAAATTCAAGTTTATTTCGAATGCTTCTAATATTAAGATGAAATAAAGTTAAGCTAGTATCAGTTGACATTGATGGACCTGGATTTAGTAATGATTAAAGGAGCCCTTTAATACCCTTATAACTTATATTTATTTGATAAATCTATTTGTATAAAAGCTATTGATATATTTCTCACGATTAAAATCACAGCCGAAACACGTTATTATTACGTTTCCATATATCACACGACACACTTTTACGGAAATCAACGGGTTAAATCCGAAATATTACGAGTTTACCCGAAGTCCAACTTCGGCGATGACGTCACACAGATGCCCCGATTCAATCAGCGACTCGGATGTTTCAGTTTCTGAGATTGTACTCTTTTTTTTTTCAAGCTGATTAAAATTATTAAATCTATTTTTTTCCCCAATAAATGCTTATCTGATCTGATCAGATTATTGCTTGCTAATTTCACTAATGTCTTATAAATCTTCTCTTTTTTTTTTTAATAATTATAGTACATGAACCTCTAGGCCAAATTGTTTGAAACAGCCAGAACAAAGTCATTTTATGACACTGTGTATTCCGTAACAAGTGAAAGAAGGGTTTTATGATCCTAGCCATATCCTGTTATCACCTTTCTGTAACACAGTCAGTTAGTTTTATGACCCTGCATATTCTAGATTGAGTGGCCAGTAAGGGTTTTATGGCATTTATGGTATTTCGCAGTACTTAGCCACTTTTAGCCAGCTTATATGGCACAAGGATTTGTACAATAAGAGGATTAGAAAATAGGTCAAATTATATAGGGCGAAAAAGGAAGTCTCGCAAATTCTCGGACAGAAATCCCGAGATCGTGTCACGTGACAGTCATCGTCTTCAACCGCCATTTTGGAAAATATTTAATACAACGCAGGGTAGATTAATGTCGATAAACAGCAAGATAACGCTTTATATAAGCATTTATCGAGTAAGTATTAGTTTAATATGATGTATTTTAATGAGGAAGTGTTTATTTTCCAAATGTTTTTCGTTGGTAGTGTAATTTTATGTTGATATTCTCCCGAATCTCGGCAGTGTGATGTTGGCGGGTGGGGTAATCGTATTTTTAGGGATATTGATATAAAATATGTTTTCCATTGAAGGAAATACGTTTTTGATTATAAATGTATTCGTTATACGACTTGGTTATTAAAATTTAATAAATAACATATTGATATCGATACCATTCCTAATTTTTTTCTGATTTAAATTTCACTTTGAGTTTAAAACCAAAAAAAAATAAATACGATGTTACCGCCTTTTTAGTAGGAAGGCACAAAATCATGTTCAATTTTTAAAAAATACACATATTTGTGTTCTTATATAATTTTAATATTGCATGGTAACCTTTATTTTGTACAAAGTATTTTTTTTTTTTTTTCTCAGCTTTCAAATGGGCAGTATATTTTTTGTTGTTATAATTCCCTTTTGAAAATTTAGAACACTAGTGTGTTACTGTCTATTTAATAGAAAGGCGTAAAATCATGTTATTTTCTAAAAAAATACACATATTTGTGTTCTTATATAGTTTTTATACTGCATGGTTAACTTGATTTCATACCAAGCATTATATAAAAAAAGAATTATAGATTTCAAATGGGCATACATTTCTTGTTATAATTCACTTTGAACTTTTAAAAGCAAAATTTAGAAACACTAGTGTGTTACTGCCTTTTTAGTAGAAAGGCATACAATCATGTTATTTTCAAAAAAAATACACATATTTGTGTTCTTATATAATTTTTATACTGCATGGTTAACTTTATTTTATACCTAGCATTATAAAAAAAAAAGTATTTCAGCTTTCAAATGGGCATGTATTTCTTGTTATAATTCACTTTGAACTTATAAAAAACTAAATTAAGAAACACTAGTGTGTTAGTGCCTTTTTAATAGAAAAGCATAAAATCATGTTCATCTTCTGAAAAATACACATATTTGTGTTCTTATATAATTTTTATACTGCATGGTAACCTTTATTTCATCATACAAAGCATTATATTTTTTCTTCAGCTTTCAAATTGGCAAATTATTTCTTCTAAGAAATAATTTAAAAAATCAAAAAAATACCATGTGTTATCGCCTTTTTAATATAAAGGAACACAATCATGTTCTTTTTAAATATATAATTTTATATATATATATATAATTAAATAATATATTTGTGTTCTTACATAGTTTTCATACTGCATGGTTGTCCTTTTATCAAGCAAAACATTATGTGTATATTCTTTTCACATTTCAATGGGACACAATATTTCTTTAAATTTTTTTTTTAAAAATACTACTACAATAAGTGGTACATGTTGAAAACTCACGACGGTGATACTTAATACAACGTAACACAGATTGTAAGTCATGGGTATATATACTTAACACAAATAAAATCGAAACAAATCTTGACCACATGGCTGCAAACCTTTAATATTAATTATAACATTAATATTCAGTTTTAAACCAATACTCTGCATTTAATACCTTATAAAAGTAACACTTTATCTTAGTTTATTTTCAGCCGCTTCAAAAGGGGAAGGATACAGAGGAATTTAGGAACCATTCCATACTCTACTTTATACATTCCTATACACGGGACTGCAAATTTGAACCATATATTGAAATGTTTTGGGTTTTTTTTTGCACTGTATGTGTCATTTCTTGTTTATGTTAATTTAATTAAAACTCTTTTATTACCATATGTTTTGAACTTTTTATTACCGTATGTTCTGTTTACATAAATAACTCAAATAAAAAGTTATGAATTTCTGAATTTTGTCTTCTTGTTATTGTTTAGCTTGTGGAGCATCTATTTGAATAGTTGCTTCAGGTATGGCACTCTACATGTAGTATGGGACAATATCGGATTTTAATGACCTAGTGTTGTTACCAGCGAAATATAAGACACCAGCTCAAATGAGCTGCATATATAGCATGGATCTCAATACCGGGTTTTATGACATGGTGTTGTTATTAGCAACAGATAAGGCGGCAACTTGCTTAAATATCTGCATATTCGGCATGTGTTTTATGGCACTACCAAATCAATATAGCTTGGGTCTCAATACCCAGTTTTATGACATTGTGTTTTGAGAAAAGATAAGGAACTCGCTCAAATAGGGTGCATATTCGGTATATATTTTATGACACTCACAGCAATAAGACACTAGTGCCATAGGGCGAGCATAAATATATACTTAACATCATAGCAATAAAACACGAGTAAGTACCGCATTTTATGACATGCGCTAAGACTCTCAGTGGAGCTAACAATTCAAACGTCCGTGGAATGGGATGAGGATTGGTAGCTTTTGATAAAGTACGCACGCACAAACAAATTAAAAAAAATGTATGTATGATTCGTGGCATGCATAGCATGGACAGTTTTAGGAGTCGGCTTATTACTCATATCTACACCATTATCACACAGTTCATCATCAGAGACTTCATTTCCACTGGCAGTAAAGTCGCCTAATAAAGCTTCAAGATCTAGATCATCAAAATTAATAAAAATCTTCTTTTCCGTAAGACATGTTCATGTACGTACAAATAATCGGAATGACATTACCAAATGGTAAATATGTACAAGAGATGCATGTTCACAGTTTTTTTTTTAATAAAGCATTGATTAAAATAACAGTTTAAGCAGCAAACTATAATTATGCATTCAAGTCTCGGGACATATCAAAAGGATCGGCCGACGCCGCGCTTTAAACTCGAAGAAAATAAAGGATAATTTCGCTAATTAATTACCATACATTTGCACAAACAAGATGCATTTTTTAATTCAATTGGTCTAATTGCAATACGGTTAAAATCGTTACAAAAGAAGAAAACAAATATCAACCCACACCGCATCACACAATGTTAGTTTTCCTAGCGAAAACAATACAATTAATATTAATGATTTACGCCTGGTAATCCAAACACTTTAAGAATTATAAAACAAAATGTCCGATAATTATTGGTATTTAAAGTATTTTATTATTACAGAAAGGAATAAGTAATAGAGTATGGTTTCATTGAGTTGGTTCATTTAAACATCGAAATGGGCATATCCCATCGAGGTGTTTAAGTTAACCAACGAGATGAAACCATACTCTATTTGTTTTGTAGCATGTCCATTTCAGCTCTATTTCAGTTATTCTAACTGTTATTCTCACAGTTATTCTGACAGGTCTTATTTTCAATTAAACGATTTACACCTGTGTCTGAACAAAGAGAATTGTCTGTGACCATGCTGCAATTACATATTTAGAGCATAGGATCGTCATCATTTTCGCGGTAGTCAGAGTATCACCGTGTGTTTATACATTTTATTAACACCATTTTCGAACTAGTCTCCGTGTTCGTGACACAACCCTGAGCCATAATTCCCGAGTGCTTTATGCAATTAGGGATTTTTCTATTGACTATGTAATCAAGTAATTAACAAGCCGCCAGTTAAAAAGAAGCTATATATTTCTCATGTAATATATGAGATAAACACAGCAGTAGCACCGAACTGGTTTTGTGTCGAAACGTACAGGTAAGCTCGCCGCGTTATCGTTATCGATCGGACCCGTCTTATCGGAAGACCCGCCTTATCGATAGACGCTGAAATCTCGTACTTTCTACGCGAGAGTCTACGAGATTTCATCATATTTTCTTATCCTCTTATTGTACAAATCCTTGTATGGCATCAAAGAGTTTTATTACCATTTGTATTTCACCATCAGACAGTGGTGGTGAATTCAGTGCTGTATGGAACAAAGCATAATTAGGCCAATATAACTTTATAGAGCTCTCATTTATAAATATATACACAAAAAAGAGGCTACTAATAAGAAAAATGAATGGCGGTGGGAATATAAACCTTATAATTAGACATAATATTATAATACCAAATAAAATTATATAGGCTATGTGGCTCATTACTAGGGTAGATAAGTGTTGATATCATCATATATTACAGGATACAGAAATAAGATTTGGCATAAAATGTTTGAGGTCAGCCCTTAAAAATGGGGTTGGTCATAAACCGGAACATAATTTTATTGGATCAGTCTTTTTATATAAATAATTAAAAATAAAAAAATATTGGGGTAAATATGTGAGGTCTTATTAACATGCCTGAAAAAAGGTAACACATGCTTTGAATTAGCAATACCTGTAGCCCGATTTATTACTTATGATAAAAATAGAGTATTCTGGAGAAGAACTTGGACAGAACATAGACATAGATACCATTTAGATTGATGTCTATGGATAGAACATGGAATGGGGATATTTATATAACTCTTACCCTACAATTATGCGATCAATGTGTACATGTGCCCAATTCCCACTGTTTATGCCAGCCGTCACCTCAGTTGGGTAAAACGTTGATAGGCGCATAATAAATGATATGTTAATAAACACAAACAACAAAGACAAACTATGAAAGTATGCAATCGGTTAGACTCATTTATTTGACATCTGGTTCTGTTACAAAAGGACGTTTACATATGCACCATGTGACTTGCGTTTGACCAAAAATACGTGTGGACAATGTAAACGTTTCTTGTAAGACGTCACAGCACTGACACCTGTATTTTGCCGTTCAAACAGTGCATAGTACCTAGATAATAGATTTAAACTAATGTATTTCATATCATAATGTGTTTTTTTTATTAACATTTTAGTGTGAAATATATAACAAATGATCATTTTAGGTAAGCTGTACACTTATAAAAATCAGTGTATCGGTGTATGTCTAGGGCAGAGAATCTCTACGGGAAGTCCACACATTAAAAAGGCAAACGCTTATGCACGTCGGAGGACGGTTCATTTCAAAAATCGTCTTGCCGTTCGTAGACATGTTTTTAATGCACTTGCCAATGGTCAGAGAAAACGTAAAGCCACGGCTTCATGTTATAGGAGAGCAAATCCCTGAACTTCTGTGATGCAACAAGCTTTTCTCAGAAATGAGTCTGCAATCAATAAACAATTTCATCCCCATGTATTTCATACTTTCAGTGACAGTTGCTTTAATACTTCAAGAAAGTATGATCTAAGTTATCTCAATAAAATATTGAGAACCTGTCTGTGTTGTCAATCTATTTTAAAATCTAAATATTTTTCCCACAGATATAATCAGTATTTGCACTCCTCGTAGAAAATATCACAATTATTATTGAACATAATTGGTATTTCTTCTTTTTTTCTGAATACAGTTTTGACATTCACCCTTCATAATTGTTAGGCTTAGACACGTTCACAATACTGAACAAATTGGTTTAAGGTTATTTCTCCAATTTTTCAATAGCTCTTGTCTTGTTTAACACTTGCTTTCAAGCTAAATTCCGTTTCGTCAAAGAAAGCCTTTCTTAAAGTAATGTAATTGACATAACTACCTAGATACATGGACTAGTTGTTATAAAGTCGATGAATAACTGCGTTGTCGTAAATGATATATGCTTCATGGTCACGCACAAACACGTACACTCCGTGGGATTTTTTTTGCAAAAAAATTGCAGGTGTGTGTAGTTGGCTGTGAGATCGAAGATCGTAGATCGACATTCAATATCAAGCTGAGTTTACATTTTCAAGCTTGCTCCGTACGGAGATCGATATTCGGTTAAACTGTATAAAAAGTGAGATAGAATATCGAGTTGGATTTGAACTTCGAGCTAGCGCTGAGATCGATATTCGTTTTTAACGTACAATAAGGGATTCTGAATATCGAATTGGGTTTGTCATATAAAGCCCTGGTATTTCATACTTTCAGTGACAGATGCCTTTAATACTTCAAGAAAGTATGATCTAAGTTATCTCAATAAAATATTGAGAACCTGTCTGTGTTGTCAATCTATCAGATATGGCGCGGTACTTTGTGTGACGTCATACACCGAAAATCAGCGGAAATAAACCCGAGGCGAATACGGATATTGTATCGGTCAACAGGTGATTTTTTACCTGGCGATAAAAAGCACGGAAAGCGATATATCACCAAAACATTAGTTGCATTGTGTTTATATAGTGTTCAGTAATAAATATAAACAAGAAACAAGAGGTATAAAAGGGCTCCTTTAATGATAAAGCAACTAATGCAAATTCTAAATTTAAAATACTTAATTTTAAATACTCCGTGACATTTTTTAACATAATACGCAAACATTTAGCTAAACATGATAGTATTGTAATGACCGGCGGCTTTTTAATAATAACATGAAGTCAACATAAAGTAACATATTTATTCTTTAACTAGATCTAGTGTTCAAAGTATTTAAACAATATTACCTGAACTTTTTGTAGTCAGCTCTTAATTAATACAAGAGCAAAAAGAACCGATATTTCAATAAAATGGCGGTATTTTATCTATACTGTATAGATACGTCGAAAACGACCCAAGAGTAAATCAGTACTTATTTCGACGGACGAGAATAAATAAATAGAAATCACCATTCACCTTTAAGACCAGATTTGAAATAACAACAGAATTTCAGATAACCACAGGCTTCTAAATAACCTGCCACAGGTATAATATCACCAGTCACCTGAAGACCGGATTTCAAATAAACCCGCCAAAGGAACCTCTGAGATAACTGACTTTTGATTGACAGACGCGCTTTATATACCCTTGGGTCATGATCACGTGATGCAAACTGACAAATGATTGACAGTCCGGTGGTGGAGGTGTGTCTGAATGATCCAATCGAAATTATCTAGTCCACCGGTAGCCAATGAAATTGGAGACCGGTGACCAGGCAAGGATTCAGACACACCGGGCTTCAACAGACCGTCGATCACCGTTATTTGCCAATAAGTAAGTAAAACATGTTTTAACATGGTGCAGACATACATGAATACATTCCTTGTTGAATTACGAAAAGAATGATATAAGTTTTATACTGAACTGTGCCTTATTTATCACAAACATCGTAGACAAATACTTTGAAGTGAGCAGGCTAAACCTACGCTATGGAACTGGGCTACTGTGAGCAGAGTGTGGAGATTATGTTATAACTAAGCATTTAAACAATGAATAATATCAACTAGGTTGCAAAGTTACATCATTACTATAACAGGAATTGGTGGTATTAAACCAGATTAATTTATAGAGCGATAAATTACTACCAGACCTTTACCGGTGCCAACAACAACAATAAACATGGCCGCCTCCAGTAAGATTGTCAGTTGCTAATGTGGAAATCTATCAAATAATGCGGTTTAAGTGCATTTTAAGAAATGAAGATGATAATTCCTGAACACACCAAGGTGTATGTTATGTAAGTGAACAGTATTTATACGTTTATAATAAATAGTAAAGGAATCACATTGTATAATGGTACCGAGATGTAAATGTAAACAATGATGCCCCCAAGTCTTACAGTATATAAACAAAAAAGTTTAACGGTGTCATTATAAATGTCATTTTCCTGGGAATGCCAGTACAGATACAATGAAAGAGGCCAATAGCCACCCTCCAACACATTATATCGTTACCCATTGGGCAATAAAGACACTCTCAACATGTAACACATGTATATGGAGGGTGGCCAGCCGAGTACAACCAAGACGCCTGAGTCAACAAACCGAGCAATGAAATGTGCATCTACAAGGAAAGGGAAAATACTAGAGATAGAGAGTATCGTAAAAAACAAAAAAATGTAATACAGACAAGTTCATACTACTTATCGAACTCGAAACGAGCGAAGATCATACAGAAAATCAGATAACTTAAGTTAAGTCGGTGCATCCACTAAATACTTGATAATGTGACATTTAACTCATATAAAAACTGACTTGTCATCATCGTCATTAAAACATATAAACACAGTCATCATCCATAATTACAAAACAATGAAAATCATCATAATCATTAATATTGTCGTCACCTAATTGGCAATACCATTATCATCACATCAATACAATCATCACCATTAACATCATTATCATTTTCATCATCATAATCATCACTACATCAACACAACCATTTTCCCATCAAAATATTTCTCATCAAAATATTCTTCATTACATAATCATCATCACATAAACACAATTATCAGTCTGTCAACATGATTATCATCACAACAACAACATCATTTTGCTGACATCTATCAGATCATCAACATATTAATATCACTTTCATTTTCGGAATATCACCGTTATCATCGATTGCATCAACATTAATAATAATAATAAAAATCATAATGATCACCATTATCAACATTGCATCAACATTACCATCATATTCATCACCGTTTATTTTAACCATTTTTGCATCAACATATTCCTAATAATCATCATCAACATCATCACATTAACATAATCCTAATCATCCGCATCATCATAATCATCAATTCATCACCTTCAACATAATCAAAATTATCAACATAATTATCAATTTCGTAAACAAAATTATCATATTCATCATTGTAGTAAACTAATATCATAATAATCATCGCCATTGTCATCAACATAATCACCATTACATCAAACTAAACATCACTACATCAACATAATCATCATTACATCAACATAACCACCATTTCATCAACATAACCACCACTACATTAACATAATCACCACTACATTAACATAACCACCATTACATCAACGTAATTGTCATAATCATCATCGCAATAAAACACGATCAGCATCGTTACTTCATCTTCATCACCATCACCATGGTATCAACAAAGTATTATACTCATCATCATACTCATCAATGTGTCTGTAAAATCATCATAATCATTTATTTGGTGAGATGGCATAAAAGACG
The DNA here is from genome assembly GCA_037043455.1 of Cyrtodaria siliqua. Lineage (NCBI taxonomy): Eukaryota > Metazoa > Mollusca > Bivalvia > Adapedonta > Hiatellidae > Cyrtodaria > Cyrtodaria siliqua. The sequence continues at coordinate 106,538 of JAWPHD010001603.1, forward strand.
TCGACCGTGTTTTCTTCCATTTAGGATACTCTGCCACTAGCGAAGGCCTTATATGATGATGTAGACACACTCCATTATTGGACAGACAGTCCAACTAGTTGGACAGACAGTCCAACTAGTCATTGTAAAAATAAACATGTGTTGATATCATAGAAAACCATGAAGAGCTTTTCCGCGTAAAAGCCCAATGGAATTATATCGGTAAGGGCCATGTTTTGGCCTTGACGGGCCATGTAATGACATTTAAGTAACATGTAAGCACATCGCCGATGAAGCTTTATACCCGAAGATGCAAATAACTTCTTTGCTTGAGCAATAACAGCAAGTATGACCAATGTGACATTTAGATTTGTACCGGCATTGAAATTTAATCATATTTCAAGGACATTGGAAAAACCGCTAACACCAATAAAGGCCAGCATGAAAGTAAGCGCAGCTGTTGGATAAGGTAACTCAAAACTGTTACTGAGAGAGTCAAGCTGTTAGTGCCACGTTTGCATGTTAAATGTGACGCGTGGACTAACGAACAACACGAGTAGATCGGCCATGCAGTAACCACCAGATTCCTAAGGACAATGCACTGAAACTGAGCAAAGCCTGATCATATTCTAAACGACCGTTTGAAATATCCGAGGAAGACAGACAGCTGGTGCCATAACTGTAAGTCTGCAAGTCAAAGTGAGTATCTCAACACATGGGAAAGGTTTGATTTAGACGGGGTGTCCGTGGCCGATTTGGTTAGATACTCTGACTTGAAATCAGTTGTCTCTCACCGCTGTAAGTTCCATCCCTCAGGGGCCTAGGAATGTTTACGTGAGGAAGCAATCCATCTGCCTTGCGGAATGCCTGTGGTTTTAATCATGTGCCCGCCCGTGCGCGAAAATTGCCCGTAGGGTCACCTGTGTTCTTCTTCCACGAGAAGAAGCCGGAAAGTCTCCATATGACATTTGATGTTGGTGCTACTATAAAATCCAATTCAATTCAGTTCAGTTGATTTAGAAAATCTGTGCGCAGTATTGTTCAAGCAAATGTTAAATGTTGCTCTGGCTTCTGCCAAGTCATCGAGTAATTGCTTTGTGGTTTTCTGAGCTTTCGTTTTTTACATTCATATATACATGATCATCTATGCCTTATACTTTTATTGCCTGTCGATGATGCCTTGTTTGTTAGAGAATATCACCTGGCGGGGATATCTTTATTTACACTGTCCCGTTTTATTGGGATGAAATATAGTAAGAGTGGGGTTTGGTGCACCCTAGAACCCGTGTTAAACCCCCAGCGACCTTTATTTGCCACTGACCGTTCCAATGGGGTAGCCTTATTGTCAACTAGTTTATGTTTGGGATGTCATAACTTGCCCTTTATTCATCTATGTAATTATTGGTTTCTTTTCTATGCGTGCTTTTGGTTGACTGTGGTCCCTGAATGCTACATTTCCTGTTCGACTTTTATATTTACTTTTGTTATCTCTGTTACTTGTGTGTTGTTTTTAATTAAAGGTGAATGTGCGCCAACTATAATAAATCATGGACAGGACAATATGTCATTACTAACAGTCAATTACTGTGCCAACCACAACACGTATTTTGCAAGAGGTGTACGGTTTGACATATTCGTTGCAACAATGTTCGTTTCTTACTGTTTTATTTGTCATAAATTACATGTTCAAATGTTTGTATTGTTTTGTATTATGAAATATATGAAACAACTATCCTGCTCGAGTAACTTCTGTTTGTAAATGATGTACACGTTATTCCAGTAGTGTTTTATAAATTAGACTGATATGTTGCGTTTACATAATCACCTCTTGTCAATCAATATGTTATGTAAAATGTGTCACCTCAGTAATGTTCATAATGAAAAGAGTCGTAACTTGAACAAGCTGTATAGAGGAATATAATATAAGACCTTTAGCTCTAGTAGTTTCAGCGAAGAATGATTTTTAACGATCTTCCTATATGTTAAACTGAGACTCCAAGGGAGTCATATATTTTGACCGATGATACATGCAATATATTCGTAATCCATGCCATGCCATTAGAAAAAGTGTGTTTAAGATTTTACCCATCGCTGTATATAAACGTTTGACACCTGAGGTTAGTTTGAGATATTTGATTATAATTGACATAGACTGTAAAGCGAAAGTAGAAATGGGGTAAATCTAAATGTCAAAATAGAACGTGACGTCATGCAACGGATTGCTTTTTCTTACATGATACATGATCCCCTGTTTGTAATGCATTTTTATATTGGCGGACGCTCGATCGTTTGATTGATACGAGTTTTAATATATTCTACGGAGAAAAATGAGCATTTCTTTCCCTCTTGACATACATTCGTCCTATATAAAACGAAGAAAGAAAATCAATGGTGCAATGACACCTAATAGTTTAGTAAAAATCACCCTAGCGGTTTACGAAGAGAACTCATTTAGGCAAATGTTGATGGACGACAACGGACAAAAACGGACGAAGTGTTATCACAATTTATCATGCAAATATGAATGTTTCTGCCTGATAAAGGGCACCATATCCATACATTACCCATTGATGTGGTGGCAGTAACAACATTTTGTGGTGGAATAACGCCTCAGTGGGGTGTAAAATTTACAACGAAGGTAAGAAAATGATTATTTGCTTGTTGTTATTTATATATTCCAGAAGTGTGACATAGCGCAAGATGTGGTCCATACATTTTCGAACACAGCCTGAACGTTGTTTTGTCTAAACCGTTGTCTTTTTTTCAAACATTCGACGAAATTATGACTTTTTTTACCAAACCAAAATAAAGCGCACAGTAAAATGCAAAGGTTAACGGGTCAGATGCATTAAATAGCGCTGTACATTATTCTGTAAAGTAAATGACACTCTCCTACGCAGTAGTATCGTTTTATTTTTATTATTTTTTTCTATTCCTAACAATGTTTTTGGTGAGTTCTACATATATACCTGCATAGAGTGAATATATTATCGTGTTATTATTTATTTTTTCTAAATGTACAATCTGGAAATATTATATGATACCATGTAATATATGCAAGTTTATCACATAACTTACGACGTGGAACTAATGACGTGGGAGTGGAATAACACCATTACCAATATACCGCTAGTTTTATAATCATGCAAATAAGCCTAGTACGTGCTGTCAAAACAAATCGATAATGACTATGATCCAATTCCCACGGTTTATGTCGGTTTCGCCTGTTAAAGCGACAGACAAAATGCAATAAAGTAGATATGTGAGTTATGTGATAAATATAATCTAACATTCGTTCTCATTATTGAATCCACCAAACACGTTAGCAAAAATGATATAATGCTCGGCAAGAGCGTCGCATTATATCATTTTGCCAACTCGTTTAATAAATTCAATAATGAATGAGTACTCATGCAAGATCCTCTTATATATTTATCATTATAATGCTAGCATGTAGCTAGTATGGTTACAACTAATGATTGGATTTGTGACATAACAGCCCTTAATAAATATCTTTTAACATGTCATTATTTAGCTGTTTCTGCCTAATATTGATTATAATATCCAACGTAAGATTTAAAAGCACTACTGACTCTTACACGGCCGACGTGATCTGTCATCTGATTTTTGTATGTTCAGTATTTTACACTGGGCTTTTGTTTCAATTTCAATCATCTATGAGTAGTGAAGCGATTACAACACTATGTTATAAAGGTTTATTTAATGAGAGAATTCATTTGAAACTAGTCAACGATCCATGTTAAACGTATTCCATGAATGTATCTAATGTCCTTCTCTATAACACATGTTACATATAACAATGTTACATATAGTTCACTTATATAAGAATCAGAAAGTATATTTTCACAGTCATGCCTAGCAAGGGAGATAAAACGGGATACATTGCACTGTATGCAGGGGAGATAACATGAATATAATTTACAACAGTTATCTGTTACACATGTCATTTTGGAATAGCTTTTTATGTTTAACATAGAAACTCAATGAAAAACATATGAAGTGACAATATAAAAGTATTGAAGACGGGTACGACCATTTCGACTTTTCGACTTTGCGCCCTGTTAATAACCCTTTCCACAAGGCAAAAAGTCGCAAACCCGAAAAGTCGCAAACCCGAAGGCGAAAAGTCGTAAAATCGAGATTGTAAAATTTCGACTTTTCGCCTAGTCTCTATCACCCAGCCGCATGCCCACCTTTTCTGAGCGAACGGAGTGAGTGTCTGGGAACGTCCTTCACAAACACTTGTTACCGATAGACGGCAGCACTGTATTGTTTACAATTGGCTTCTCTAAGCAGCAGGTGGTACTCAAACATAATGCCGAGTCAACGGGGATTCTTCCCGGGGGCTCATATGGTAGAGGGACTATAAACCTTAGAAAGAAAGAAGCAGGCGGTAGTTTGTGATATTTATTTTTTTGCTGTTCAGAGGATTCTAAATAACGACACTTTATCGCGAAAACGTCAGGAAAGGATTACTGAGCTTTGACTTGGCTGAACAGATTTTTAATAGACACGAGTCGTATAGTGGGAGTTAAATAGGAAACTTAGGGCCCCCATAGAACTTGTATTTGAAAGTGTTTGCATTATTCCTGTTTTAAAATCTAGTTATGCATGCGTTAGTTCCGTAACTACACCAAACCATATTGCCTGGACCTGATGACATTGTTCTATTATCTAATAGTGCACAGGGCTTGTAAACAAAACTTGAGTATATTTCGATCAATGGCCGAATGGGATTCATCTGTTAATATTAAGAAAACTAAAGTTATGATTTTCAATAAGCCGGCTAAATTGCTTCAAAAGTTTCAGTTCCTATATAATAATGGTTTGGTTGAAATTGTTAATGAATATAAATATTTAGGAATTATCATGAAACCTTCAGGATCATATATCGTCTTTCTATCGGTTTTCGACCACCATGTGATTTCGACCGATGGCGGAAATCGCGTCTGCGCACGTTTCATTGTGCAAATTTCTTCATCAACTTTTATGACCATCTGCTTAATGAATAGTTCTAAACATCAACAGAAAAAACTTGCAAATAAGACCGATTTTTTAAGGCTGTGGATAATTTTCCTATGGATATTTTATCTGTCTACCGGTGTTCTCGCCATTAAATGTATCCCATTTTAAAGCACACATACACAAAATAAAATATTGTCAAGGGCTGCGTTACCCTGCATAAAACATGATGAAATATCGTTTGTGTTAAAACATCTGGTATTTTTTTATGTTAATATATTTCCCAAGTGACATGTGACCTAAATTCCTGAAAGCAGGCCGCCATGTTATGAAAACAGCAGAAGACAATAATTTAAAGACTCCACAGCAATGAGAAGATAGATTTTAAGGTGATGAGCATACTCATATTTTTCATAGAAAATAATTAGGGCTTAATGTGTCTTCCTGTTAAAATAAAAACAAAAAATAAAATATAGTTGGATGATTTAGATTTTTTTTCTGCGCTGTCAGCCAGTATGAATTTAGGTCAACAAATTTGCATAAAATTTCCCGTATACTATAGTAAATAAGGTGATCGGAGCCTTTTGGCGAGTTAAAATTAAAAATAATTCATAACGAGTTTCATAAATCTTATATGGAATGGGAACGAGTTTAAGATCCTTTTTATCACATAACATTGCAATCAAATTGGTAAAAATTAATTCAGATGGACATAGAACCGCCACTACATCAGACACACTTTAGCGCCAAAACGTCATAAAATATGTGACGTTGTAACATCGCGTCTCACACATAACGTTGCGTATAAAAGAGTTCGTGTTTTACCTTATAGAAAAATAGAGGTGTTTCCACTTTTCAGTTGCCCGACCGACCCTATTTTTAAGGGCCCAACCTAAAACTTTTTATGACAAAATAAGCCCATCCTTAAAAAAATATTTGTTTGCTGTGCTCCAACCCTAAATTTTTAAAGTGGGTAGGTAGTTTTTTTGTTTTTTTTGCCACAGTCCTAGGTAAGCATTTTTACAAATCAATATTTCCTATCTCAATGTATGATAATGAAGTCTGTGGATAACCTCATTAATATTTCTTTACAAATAATTTTTTAGTAAAAAAAAAAAAAAAAATTCCGAAAAGTCTAAAAAAAACAAAAACGGTCGCTGCCTTTTTAGACGGTCAGTCTGAGCGCAGAAAACAAACACTTTTTTAAAGATGGCCTAAATAAAAAATAATTGTTATTATTTAATTTTAATTTGTTCTGAACAATGATTTAACACATAGCTTACATCATGAAAGTGAAATATAACACCATTCTATATTATCTCTAATCCACTGGGCACTGGTGGTATAACTATGCAAATTATTATCGAATTACACAGCTAAAGTGTAAATATTTAGGTAAACCATACCATTTGCCTGGAATGTCATACGAAATGTTTCAGGTTGAATGTTTTTCTTTCATGTAAACAATGCGACTCTAATATTAAAACTATTAAACTAATTTGTGAAATGCATGTTAAACTATAGTCTTCTGGTTTAAAGTTGTGTCCTATTATTTGTAACAAGAGCACGTAATTTAACTAGGGCGGTCTTATATTGAGGTAAACTGACAACATCACAGAGAAACTTTCTCATTGTAAAAAAAAATACCGACCTACAGTACCCTATTTTTATAGAGCATGCAATGGGAAACGCACCTATTTTCTTTTTGGCGTAAGCTAACCGGATGGCTAAAAAAACGTTTAATATATATATATAACGTTCCTGCTAAACATTAGAACTCAATTATGCCTACATATATTAACTGTTATGCTTTTATTCATGCATCCCTTAATGCCAATGATGTGTGTATTGGCTGTACTATTTCTGAAGTTAACTTCACCAAGCTGAATGCAACTACAAAAAAAATACTTTTTTTAATTCAAAAACAGTTTTAGTTTTATTTTGTATTTATTTGTTAGATTCTTGACTTAAAATAAATAAATTAATGTCTGATTAATCAAATTGTGTTTTAATTATTACTGCATTATATTATGTTTGACAGATCATAAAAAATAATAATTTTGTAAATCCTTAATGCATGACAAAATGATATCCAAGATCTGACATGATGATGAGTACATGTTTACTAATTGATCGTTGATCTGAGTATATAGTAAATGCAGCATTATCAAATAGACAGGAATAAATACGGATGCTGGTTACTTTTCTTGTATAGATTTGTTTGTGTTTAAAAAAAGAAGTTTTTGGTGTTTTTTTATGTGTTTTTTATGTGTTACGAAACATAGGGTCGGAAGGACTGAAAACCGAAAACAAATTCTGGCCTAACATACATTTATTAATGTAGCTGCCTATCTATATGTATATCGCTGTCATATGATGATATTGTATGTTTGCTTCAATCTTCTCTGTACGACACCGACCAACGGTACTGCCTCAGAAATTTACATTATCTGGTATTTTTTATATAGTTTAAAGAAGTCGACGAGGCAATACCAAGCGCATCAAGCTGATGGGAAAATATTGTAGGCCATATGAAATTAATTCCCAGTTTATCATCGAAATTTTAGGAAAAATTGGGGCGGGGGGTGCACTTTTATTTTTTATTTTTTATTTTCCTGAGATGACATCAAACATCACAAAAATATTAATAACCAGAAGTATTATGTTTTGAACACTCTCTTTATTGTCAATTGTCACTGCTATAGCTTACATGTGTATTTATAATGATATAAACTACCATGTATGTGAGTTTTAAAAGTTGAAGTTCTCAATATAACTTACTTCTTCTTGTTTGAAACAGTTCCCCTTTTATTTACGAATGATTGTTTGCCAGATAGGCACCACTCACATACGGGATATTTATCATCTGGTTCTACAAGGTCATCTGACGAATCACAGTAATAACATACCGATTCGAAGCAAGCAGAAAAATATGGTAGTTCCACTGACATGTCACAAGTTACATTTTTTCTAACAAATACCGAATGTAAAATATGATTGTCCTCTGTTTCAACATCTTGAAGGACAGAACCACATGTATATTGTAGGTCAGCTAAGATTTCAAGCAAATCAGTTATTTTCTTTCCTTTCACCACATGTTTACAATACAGGACTCTTGGTTTTTCACATTCAGAACAATACACCACAATCTGGACATTTTTTTTTTTTTTTTTTTTTAAATTTATTTTTTTTCAAAATAAAAATTATCGGGGCGGCATAAAATATTCGGGGCGGGCGGTGATGATAAACTGGGAATTAATTTTATGCCATATAAAATTAATTCCCAGTTTAAAAATTAATTCCCAATTGTCGGCTTATTGCCATCCTTTAGGCCATCTAAAGGATGGCAATAAGCCGACAACACCAATTATCAAATATCGACTTAAGATTTACAAATTGACGAGAAAGTACTTTTAATACTTAACTGTTTAACGATTATCATTATTTATTTTTTTGTTTGTATGGTGTTTTACGTCATTTTCAACATGATATTGTAAGGTTATATATGATAGTCGATATTTTGCGGTGGAGGCCGACCATCCACTTTTCCTGGGTAGAACCAGTACGGTACATCTCCCGCCATCCGTAGAATTTAAAGAGTTACTTTACACTGCAATAGCAAATAAGAACATATGTCAGGGATGGACGGTATCAACATTAACACTGTCTTTGGGATGATATCAACAGGAGGTGTGTTAACAACAGATACCGAGTTGAACCCAGCTCATTTGTTATCTGTTACTGCAATTTGCATTTATTTCTTCGGGGCGCATACAAATGGATTTGGATATAAGCAGTAGTGTCCCATGTACCATATTTGGAGCTTTTGAATGGCTATCATGTTGTTTCCTGTAAAAAGCAAGGATGAGATTGTGTCTAACTGACAAATACAGGAAAACAGTCTCCCTAGGAAAAGAAAGTGTCTTCTATCCTAAATGGTTGTCTGTGACTGATATGTGCTTTTTCTGCTGTCAGCATTTACAACCAGAATTGGATAAGTACACACACAAAAAATCACAACAATTTTACCATATAATTATGTACTGTTGTGCAATGGGGTTTCCATGACAAGCAATTGATTGAATTGTATTTTATAGTCGCACCAACAGCTAAGGTCATATGGCGACTTTCCAGCTTTCATTGTTGGAGGAAGACCCCAGGTGCCCCTCCGGACAATTTTCGTGCACGGCGGGCACCTGGGTAGAACCACCGACGTTCCACAAGCCAGCTGGATAGCTTCCTCACATAAAGATTCCTAGGCCCCTGAGGTATCGAACCTACAGTGGTGAGGGGCAAGTGATTTCAAGTCAGAGACGTTAACCACTCGGCCACGGACGCACCCCCCATGACAAGCAAAGAGGATGGTTTCCACGTTTGACAAGTCGTATAGCAGTGGTCTTATCCAGAAACGTGTTTTTCATCCTTTGTATATTTAAGTGGTTGTCTGTGACTGATAGTATATTATTCTGTCAGGCATTGACAACTAGCATTGGATGGTAACACAAACATCTTACAGCAACAAGTTATACATGCATAAAAGCTTCTGGATTCGATTTCTTCAAGACGTGACACTAAAGTGTATATAACATACAGTATCAGGTTGTGTTTTTTTTCAGAAATAGGAGGAGAGGCCCAGCCCTTCAATAGGGGAAAAAGTGAGGTAAAAGTGGAAAAAGTAGTGCGATTTCGAGATATAGGGGGAACAGTGTTTTTAGGCAGAAATCACAGATTGGGATATGAAACTATGCCATAAAGGTACTGTTTTGGATACATTTGTAGAACAAGTTTATCTAAAATGTGCTGCATTTTACATTTAAGATAAACTTCTTCTACAAATGTATCCAAAACATAACAATATTGAAAAAAGTAAGAGATCGGAAATGTTGTTTACCAAAAAAGTTGAAGATGCTTTTTATTAAAGCAAGATTGGGACAGGTGGAGTGAAAATTTAAACAAGATATGTCTGTAAAATATATGCCCCCACTCAACTGCCAAGGGCCAGCAGAGCTTATGGGATGGTGTGTTGTCCGTCTTCCGTCCGTTCGTTCGTCGTCCGTTAACTTTTCTTGTGTACACTCTAGAGGCCACATTTCTGATGCGATCATCATGAAACTTTGTCAGAATGTTTGTCTCAATGAAATCTCGGTCAAGTTCAAAAATGTGGGATCAAAAACTAGGTCACTAGGTCAAATACTTGAAAAAACTTGTGTATACTCTAGAGGTCATATTTGTTAGCCAATCTTGATGAAACTTTGTCAAATTGTTTATCTTAATTATATCTTAATAAATTCGGAAATGGGTCACATGAAGTTAAAAACTAGGTCACTAGGTCAAATATTGGAAAAACCTTGTGTACACTCTAGAGGCCATATTTTTGACCCGAGCTTGATGCAACTTTGTCAGAATGTTTGTCTTAATTATATCTTGGTCAAGTTTGAAAATGGGTCACATGGGGTTAAAAACTAGTTCACTAGGTCAAATACTTGAAAAACCTTGTGTACACTCTAGAAGCCGTATTTCTGACCCAATCTTGATGAAACTTTGTCAAAATGTTTGTCTTAATTATATCTTGGTCAAGTTCAAAAATGGGTCACATGGTTTAAAAACTAGGTCACTAGGTCAAACTTTGGAAAAACCGTGTGTACACTCTAGAGGCCATATTTTTGACCCGATCTTGATGCAATTTTGTCAGAATATTTGTCTCAATTATAGCTTGCTTAAGTTCGAAAATGGGTCACACAGGGTCAAAAACTAGGTCACTAGGTCAAATACTTGAAACAAATCTTGTGTACACTTTAGAGGCCATATTTCTGACCCCATCTTGATGAAACTTTGTCGAAATGTTGTCTTAATTATATTTTGGTCAAGTTCGAAAATGAGTCTCATGGGGTCAAAAACTAGGTCACTAGGTCAAATACTTGAAAAACTTTGTGTACACTCTAGACGCCATATTTTTTTCATTCGATCTTTACCAAACTTTACCAGATTGTTAATATCAATAACAGCTCGGTAAAGTTTTTTTTTTAATTTTTTTTTTTTATTATCTCTACTGGCCAAGTTTGAAAACCAGCCAGATCGGACCAGTAACCTCTTTAAGACGATAGTCACTCGCTTCATTGATGTTATAAGAGCCATATTAGCCAGTAGAGCGTCCACAGGCCCTCTTGGGCCTCTTGTTTTTGATCCTGAGCCAAAGGCTCAAGGTTTGGCTCTGGCTCAAGGTGATCTATTGGGATCACTCTTTGTCCGTCGTTAACTTTTGCTCAAAACAACTACTTCTCAGAAACTGCTTGGCCAGTTTTGACCAAATTTCACATGAATGATACTGATGTAGTGCCATTCAAAATTGTACTAATTAGGTCAATGCAACATTCAAGATGGCCACCATTACATACATGATCAAAACCTTAAAAAATCTTCTCAAGAACCTCTGGACAGATATGGAGGTTTTGCATGTTTTTTTCATAGACTTGTATAAGGCCAGAAAGGAAAATACCTGTGTTTCTGATTACTCATTTGAAAAAATTAGGGTAGGTAGGTAGGTATTTTTTTTATTATTTTTTTCATGGATGTCAAAACTTATCGGATTCTATTGTAATATATATATCATCTTTGTTAGGGGTTTAATTAAGTTTTAATTCAAGAATGACACAGCCTAAGTGTCCTTTTGTGTATTTTTATACAATTTCTTATAGAAAATAAATTTTAAGAAAAACAATTATATATCCCATATTGCCGTTTATTTTAATATGAATCTTTGCATGTATTCTTCAAAATCTATGAATGTTTGAAAGAGAAGTTCAAAGAAAAAGTTATGGTGCTATGTGATAGTTTGGCCACTTCATTGTTTCAGAAAGAAAGTGTCCCATTCGTTTGTTATTCTGTCATAAAACTAAACTTTTCTTCTTCTTTAATATTAATGTGAGCTTTTATTAATTTTTATTTTTATTTTTAGATTTATTTTTAATTTCATTTTTAGCTCGACTGATCAGAGCTTATACCGTGGTGCGGCGTCCGTCGTCCGTCCCTTCGTCTGTCTGTCCGTAAACTTTTATTTGTAGCGACTACTCCTCTGAAACTACTGGATGGATATTCATGGAACTTTACAGAAATGTTGCCCATAAAGTCTAGTTGATCCTAGCAAAAATTCATGTTGATGTGAAATCCAAGATGGCCACCAAAGCTAAAAATAGAGTTTTAAAATACAAGTTTGTAGCGACTACTTCTTGAAAACTATAAGTGATATTGATATGGGACTTTTTCTAAAATGATCAGCATGACATGATGGTTATTCGAGTCGAACATTATTTTGATTCAACGTTAAACATGGCTGCCAGTGGCCATCTTTGTTTACATAGAGTTATATAATGAAAACTTGTAGCAACTACTCCTCTGGAACTACTTGATGGATTTTCATGAAACTTCATACGAATGTTGCTCTTGATGTCTAATTAATCTTAGCAAAATTTCAGGTCGGCCGGAAATTCAAGATGGCCACCATGGCAAAAAATAGATTTTTAAAAAATAAGTTTGTAGCGACTACTTCTTGAAAACTATATGGGACTTTTTCTTAAATTATCAGCATGACATGATGGTTATCTGAGTCGAACATTATTTTGATTCAATGTTAAACATGGTTGTCAGCGGCCATCTTTGTTTACATAGAGTTATATAATGAAAACTTGTAGCGACTACTCGAACATTATTTTGATTCAATGTTAAACATGGTTGTCAGCGGCCATCTTTGTTTACATAGAGTTATATAATGAAAACTTGTAGCGACTACTCCTCTGAAACTACTTGACGGATTTTCATGAAACTTCACAGGAATGTTGCTCTTGATGTCTAATTGATCCTAGCAAAAGTTCAGGTCGGCCGGAAATTCAAGATGGCCACCAAGGCTAAAAATAGATTTAAAAAAACAAGCTTGTAGCGACTTCTTCCTGAAATCAAAATCAATCAGTAGAGCTTCAAGGTCATTGACCTCTTGTTATTTTATTGTTTTTTTTATTTATTTATATTTATTTTATGATTATTTGTTTTCTCTATTTTTTCTATTTTTTATTTGTTTCATTCATTTATTTATTTAAAAAAAAAATCCATTTTGAAAACTATAGCATCTTCATTTATTATTTGATCTTTATTAAACTTTTTATTATTAAACTTTTTCAGTGTCTTTCTATCAATGAATGATTTATTTTTTTTACAGTTTGTTTCCTCATAAGACTTCTTTTTTCTCTCTTTTAATCTTTTTTAATTGTTTCATTTATTTATTTAAAAAAAAATAATTCCATTTTGAACACTCTAGCAACTTCATTTATTATTTGATCTTTATTTAACTTTTTCAGTGTCTTTCTATCAGGTCAAGGTTGCTGTTAATTTAAATAAAAATAAATATTCTCAATAAGTTTACTTTCCCTTCAGACCTGTCTTATGAAATTTGGCAGGATTGAGGTGTATCCATTGTTTTAAGATACATGTAGGTGGTTACACATATAGGAAACTTGTACTTCGATGAATTTGCGGGTTTTCACCGGGTTTCTTTTTAATGAAGTGTTGGAATTAATTTATAAGCATAACCTGCAGCTTTATCTGGCATATTTAAAGGACATGCTTTAAGAATTAAGATCAGTGCCCAGAATGGATTATGTAAATATACATTATTTGAAGTATTATTTGAAGTAAAATATGTCTAATCTAATTCTAAGTTGGGCTGATTAATTCTTTGTACGCTCTGTGCTGTTGGGAACATCTCTGTAGTGTAAGCAAGCAAGTTTTTCTTTCGAGAAAAGAGATCCAGGTTCGAGTCCTGACGGAGAACTTGGCACACTTATTGAGCTGTACAAACTTCGTTCTGGGATAAACACAATACATACGATAAAATTGTTCATTACACAATTATACTAGTGTTAAAAAATTATTCCATAATATTTATATGCGCTTCCATAAAAGTAAAGAGGCTATACGTAGTGTTACCCTTGTCATGAAATATCGAAATGATTTTTACTGTATATAATACATTCATCCAACTGGAATTTTGAAATCAGACAAAACCAAAAGATAAAAGACAATTAAACGATAATGCTTTGAATACAATTATTGTATAACTTCATTGTTTTATTTATATAGTACAGAAGTTAGAATATGCACAAGACAACTTAAACAATGCACGTAACAACTTAGACAATGCATATAACAACTTACTAAATGCACACAACAAAGTACGAAACGCACATAACAACTTGGACAATGCACAAGACAACTTAGAAAATGTACAGTACAACCTAGAATATGCACAAGACAACTTAGAAATTGCACATAACAACTTAAAATATGCACAAGATAACTTAAAATATGCACATAACAACTTAGGAAATGTGCATAACAACTTAGAAAATGCACAAGACAACTTACAAAAAACACACAAAAAACTTAGAAAATGCACAAGACAACTTAGAAATTGCACATAACAACTTAGAATATGCACAAGATAACTTAAAAAATGCACATAACAGCTTAGGAAATGCACATAACAACTTAATAAATGCACATAACAAAGTACGAAACGCACATAATAACTTAGAAAATGCACAAGATAACTTAGAAAATGTACAGTACAACTTAGAATATGCACAAGACAACTTAGAAAATGCACATAACAACTTACAAAATGCACATAACAACTTTCGAAATGCACATAACATATTACGAAATGCACATCACAACTTAGAAAATGCACATAACAACTTAGAAAATGCACAAGACGACTGACAAAGCGTACTACACAAAATGCAAATGACAAACAGAAGGCAGCCGAGGCTTTCCATAGTTATGCTATGACTAGTCGGTCCGATTCAGTTTAATGTGACTGGATGAGTCATGACATGCGTCTACGGTGTGATCCACTCCCATATATATGCACACTGCATGCACTTGGCGTATTTTAGCATATTTTCTTCCATGTTTACTAATACACAAGTGTTTCTGTATACATTCTTACATATTGCTACATATTGAAAATAATATTCTGATTAACATATTTTAAGATTTGATATCAATATGTGTAACATCTCGTTGTGATAAAATCACAATGTATTATCAATAGATTTCAAATCCCAGGGCTTATCTTAATCATACATGTTCATTATGCAATGCATGCATAATTATTCATACAGCTGTTTATTTGACGAAATAACACAAATGAATCGCTAATCCCAGAATATCGTATCTTGATTAGAAATCTTCATCATACACATATATGCATAATTAATCACACACGGCTGTGCATACACTGAAACATGGCTTGGCTTAACTAGCCTGTCCTGGCTTGGCTTGGTCTGGCCTAAGATTAGTTGGTCTCTTGGGACTAGTTTAGGTCAGGCTAAATGGTCATTGCTTCAACCCTGGTGTTAATGTTTGAGTATCCAAATTCTTCTATGTTGTTTCTAGATGGTCAGTGGATCACATTAAGGTTAGTGCATGTATCATGGGACAATTCAGCTGTAATGATTATGTTAGGAATTGTTCACTTTGTGAGGGTCATTCAGAAGTATTAAATTGATAGTTATCATGTTGAAACAACACGTTTTTATCTTAAGATGATGAAATGCAACTAATTTATGATATTAGGAAAACTTGTTTAATTCATGTGAAATAGCAAAAGTTACATGTATTAATGGAAACAAATATAATTTCTAAACAAGTAACTTAAATAAATACTGATAAAGGTGATCCTTAGGGAGTAACAAACACAAATAAGAGAATAAAGTAGCAGACCCGGTTTTTTAAGTCTGTTCATGAGACGTAATGAAAGAAGCAACACCTCTCACGCCCCCTAGCACCGGCTTAAGCGGTATTCTACTTCAAAGCCACCTATATCGTGCTCGTTGGTCCCAAAGGACCAGTAAAAATAACACTACTGATTCGTAACACGGGGAGACTTTTTACAGCCGCCACACTGCACTAAACGAACGCTCGTGTGAATGTTAATAAATACTGATAAAGGTGATCCTTAGGGAGCAACAAACACAATTAAGAGAATAAAGTATCAGACTCAGTTTTATTGAGACTGTTCATGAGAAGTAATGAAAGAAGCAACATCTCTCACGCCCCCTAGCACCGGCTTAAGCGGTATTCTACTTCAACTAAATGCAACAAGCACATATAGCATTTAAAACATACGTTTTTTGTTGTTGGCATAATAAAACTAATTTACAAAATCTCCATTAAGACAATATATATTTATAGCGTATGGTCCCACTACACACCCTTCTATCCAGCAACCTACCCGCATTTCCACCCTACCAAAATGAAACAACGAAATCACCGATTCGACCATCCATCAACCCACTACACATTCAGTTTCATTTAACCACCAATCCATCAATTCACTCTTCCAAAAACATTGTACCATTATATCATTCCAAATCTTATTTTTTGAATCATAATCATCAAATTAGTCCATTGTTATAAAATAATTCATCCTGTCATTGATTTATCAATCACGCAATCGTTTAATCAGTTTTAAACATTAACTCACTTTATTTTTCATATTAATATGAATATATCCTAACTATTATTGTTTTACCATTTGCACACTATTATGTTTCTTCATTCTATACGTTTCTCATGATTAATACCAGTGACATCTCACAATCAATGCTAATTCAATGCAACTGTTATAGTTATTTAACATTCAAACATTTCTGTGAATGCCCCTAATTGCGAAGAAACTGATTAATGGCATGACCTGGACCAATAACAATTAAGGTAAACAATTTGAAACAATTTGAAGATCAGGCCAAGCCAGGCCAATGTGGCCAGGCTGGTTAGGCCAAGGCATGTTTCAGTATATGCCCACGGCTGTTTATTTGACGAACTAACATCATTACATTGATCATCACAGAAGCAGACCACCTCGCGCAGTATTTCTGGGCGTTAACTGCTGGTTAATAACATTAAAACCGGTGTCTTAACAATCTCATATCCACACTCTGTTGGGTCTGGCACATTTAGCATATCCTCGCCAAATCAGTAACTGACATGCACACTTTATAGAAGAAGTAAAAATCAGATGTTCTGGGGTGGGAGAGATGTTGAGGGAGGCGTAACTTCTTTGGGTTTAAACTCTTATTTTTTATTCCCAACGAGTTTAGAGACATAGTACATTTATCGGACAGATAATTCCTAAGCCTCACCAGCACTGTCCATCACTACTGTAGATGCCATTGTTTTGCCAATTTCAAAGGAAGAGCAACATGTGTCGCACTCTTGTCGCACTCTGTGAGTGTGTAAACTATCGACAAGATTCGCTCACATTAACGTTTATCAACACTATCATCAATATGGATTAATCTGGGCAAATCTAAATACTTTTCTTGCCAATCTTAAAGAATAGTAATGGTCACACTAGTAATTTAAGTACATTCGTGTCTGGTCTAAGAAGAAGAACAACAACACCTTAACTGGTTTTGAACTTGTCTGTATAGCAATAAATGAATAATTTTGATGGTATCATCATTCTCATTGTAAGATTCAAGATCTCCAATGACAACTACAGAGGCATATGCTATTTTCAATGGCTGATCTATATAATATTGGTCCTCTCCAAAAAGTTCATGGATACTTTAAGTTAGGTGTTTTATATACAATATTCCAATGTTTTTCTCATCACAAAAATAACTCAACCAGCTACATTCTCAAAAGTCAGAACGCTTTCCAGTAGGGTATTTTTTAATTATTGTATGGTCATTAGCCCTAAATACATCTCTTCCTTATTAATTAGGATAACTTTTACTTTACTATTTGTCATTGTCTTTTATGCGCATTGTTTGTTCTGGGAAGTAAGTAACAAACAACTAGCGGGTGTAGTGTCGATATATGCCACAAAGTGACTTTTTATTCACAAGAGTGTGAATGTGTTTAAAGTTGAAATAGTAGACATGTAATATTGCATGAAACATTGTAATATTATGTAACACATATTAATTTCCGTTAATTACATAATGAAACTGATATAGAATAAAGCACTATAAAAATAGATGTACTAAATATTATTATGCGATATTACGTAATCTAAGTTGTTACACGATTTGTCGTTAATTGGAAATAACTGTTTTTATATTAAAAACATTAATGGTGTTCATATAATCTTTAATTAGCTATGGCGATTTACGCCTATTCATGGAGCTTAGACGTAGAATAAAGTCATTACGAGCGCTATGGTATAGTGTGCATTTATATATTTATTATTTTTTGTAGGGTGGTTGGTTGGGGTTTGTGGTGGTTTTAGAATTTTCCACTCCGACTGGCTGTTGTAAAACACAGAGCCTGAATGGAATATGTTACAGATAACCCTGGTGATGATGGGGACCCGCCCACGGTGTTTTAATAAGCCAATGGTATTCGTGTTGTGTTATAAACACTCAAGCGCGTAATTGGTGTATAAACCGGGGTCCAGGCCGTACGTACAGAGGACAAACGCTTTGCATAAATATCCAATTACTTCGCAGTTAGATTATTTTTGGTAAGACATCAAAAAACTGTTATTGAACTCCTCGTATCCTTCGTATAAAATAAACTTTCAGTGAAACATCTTTAAGTTGACCTAGGGCATTCATTGTCCGTTTGTTCGTTTTAGTGTAGTGTATACTGTACTGTATTCATTAGGAGGGGCGATTATAATTGAGTATATACTACCTTTTCTGTGTCAAGTAAGCAGTCAGATGCAATATTGGACTGAAATTCTGTCCAAAGTAGACAGAGCTCTCAAACATCTTTGTAACAGGATGTTACGATTCTGATTGTAATGAGATTGTTCAAACAGCAAATTTATTCTAATGTCTTCAGTTTACATTTGAATGTTCCTTCTTCATAATTTTTTCAGGTGCTCGGGTAAAATACTCCCAGGTAAAATAGTCATACGAGGAGAAATACTTTAGGGTAGTGTGTTAAGACTACTTCTTAATAATTTAGAATACACTGTAGTTAAAATAAGCAATTTTACAATTTACATAAAACTAAACATGCTAAATGTTTATTAAATGTTGCAGTAGCAAGATGTATTATTGTTCAGGTTTATCTTCTCTTTTTATTTAATAATCTATTTAAAGATGTTAAAGGTATTTTGGTTCCTTTTATATATAAAACAGAAATATATACTCTTTTAAATTTAAAGAAGTTGATTTGAAAACAAAAACAATTATATAATACATAATAACATATTGTAGGGCTGTAACACGTTTAAAAATAATTTGCAGTATTGACCTAGATTTTGGCCTATTTTGGAAATTAATGAACTTATTGACAAGGAGACTGATCACGTCAGGCATTTTCTAAAACTACTATATATTAACAAAGGTATTGATTTCATTGACATGCCTAGTATTTTTCGAGATACTCATATAGTTGATTCTATCCCAAAATATTTAAAAAATTCTGAAAGTCCTGTAATTTGTTATAAGTATAAAAAGCCTATTAGAAATATTATTTTTAACTACAACAAAATAGTTTCTGACCTTGATATAGTACATAATACTCCTAAGGAATGTGAATGCTACACATCAAAATGTTGCTATGCTCCAGCAGATCATGTTATCACTGGTAATGTTGATATTATTGATAAACGTATTCGGCATTTGTTTTCGAAAAGTCCTAAATATAGATTACCTTCAACTATTGATTTTAATGCCTGTCGTGCCCAGATCGCCCACTCCATTGAAGATTTTAGTATCAAATGGTGTCGTAGAGAACATGCGGACCCAAACTCACTTTCTACTTGGAAAAAGTCAATTCTGAAAATTATAGATACACGTATTAACTTTTATAATGCTAATCCCTCTTTACTTCCTCCGAGACCTAGGTCTGCCTTTCGTAATTTTAAATCGGGAATTCAGGAATTTCATAATAAATTTGTTTTAGTTCCTGCAGATAAAGCAGCTAATAATGTAATTATTGTTTGACGCCTACATTACGTCAATGTTTTATCTCTGGAACTCGGCAGCACCAATTCGTATACTCCAGTTAATTCTGCCGAGGATGATGTTGTTTCCGCACATATCACTCGGTGCACTACTTTCAAGGCTGCTGTAGAAGATAAGCAAAATAAACTGCCTACTATGTACTGGATTCCTAAGTTACATAAACATCCATATAAGGCTCGCTTTATTTCGAATTCTAGTGCCTGCACCACAACAAACCTCTCCAAATTTTTAACTTCTTGTCTAACTGCCATTAAAGATCACGTTAAACTATATTGTGATAAAACTTATGAAAACTCTGGGATTAATTTATTTTGGTCTATAAAAAATTCAGGAGACGTTCTTAATAAAATTTTCAAGAAAGGTCAAGTTTCATCAATAAGCACTTATGACTTCTCTACACTATATACAACCTTACCACATCACCTTATTAAAGACAAGCTAATTTCTCTTATTCAAAAAACATCACAAACACAAAAGGGTTGACAATAGGGCTACCGCCTTGGAACGGTCAGTGGCAAAGTAGGCCACTGGGGGTTTAAACCGGTTCTAGGGGCACCAAACCTCACATTTACCCTACTGTCAACCTATTAAAACCGGACAGTGTAAATAAAGAAATCCCCGCCATAATTTAATCTCTAACCAACAAGGCAGCATCAATAGGCAATATAAGTAAAACACAAATATGCTCGTGTAAATATAATACAAAAAAAACAATAGCCTAGAAAGCCACAATGAAGGTACTCATTGACTTGGCAGAAGCCAGAGCAACAAGAGAATAAACCATTAAGGGCACGACAGGAAAGATTATAGACAAACATCAAACGCCACCGTCCAAATGGGCTTTAGGTAGGCGTCATCATAGGGTCCACAGCCTGTCCGGTCATCGTACAATTAAAGAGGAAAGCATAGTGGCGAACTGTAAAAGGGTCCACCACCAAGCATGCAGTACGTTGCAAAATGATAGGGTCATAACCTCTTTTGATAAACTTTTTAACAAGTTTAACAAAGATAGTATGAAAGTGATCATGACCATGAATCTTACGAAGTTTATAAATCACATCACCATAGAAGTCAGGTTGTGATAGTCCTTGTCGCAGAAGAGTCCTTAAATTACTTTTATATTTGGAAAGATGATCAGGGTTACGATAATACAATTTTGCAAAGGTTTTACGAAGTTTATGGTAACGGTAACCCTGATTGAGTAGCTTTTTAGTTATACAAAGATTACGAATATTAAAGTCCTCAACTCGAGTACAAGCTCTTGAAAAACGAATAAGTTGAGACACATACACCCCATAAGAAGTTGCTCGGGGAACATCACCATCCAAGTGGGGGTAATTAACAATGTCAAAATTAAAATCATCTCTCTTGTCATAGATTTTGCTAATTAGTTCACCATTTTCAATCGAAAGATTTAAATCAAGAAAAGAAGCGTTATTATCAGATACATTAGCTTTATTAAGCTGAAGTTCTTTAGGATATATATTATGAACCATAGTTGGAAAGAAAGGGTTGTCAATGTTCAGTATGTCATCCAAATACCGAGAGATGTCATTAAACGCTTCAATAATATCTGCCTGGGTATCTGGTGAAAGACTCAACATGAAATCCCTTTCATAGCAGAATAAAAACAAATCTGCGAAAAGTGGTGCACAGTTCGTACCCATAGGGATACCAACAATTTGTCTATAAACGGTGGTACCATACTTGACGAAAATATTATCTAATAGGAAGATGAGTGCTTCACAAACTTCATAGCAAGTCCACATAGTATAATTGTCTAAACTGCCGTTCGTGAAAAACGCTTTAATATTATTACATGCCAAAAATGTAGTATTTTCTCTAGCGAATGTTTTTTGAATAAGAGAAATTAGCTTGTCTTTAATAAGGTGATGTGGTAAGGTTGTAAGTCACGCCTAAATCAACACCAACATATTTCAACAGTTTTCTCAAGCACCCCGCGAGGGAAACTCGCCTGATACCGCTACTATCTATACTACTAATCAATCCGATTTTGTCGTTTTAATAACATAACATTTGCAACTCATTATGCAAAGTCAGACGGAACCGGGCAGTACCGGGCAGTAGTCTTCATCATCGTTCTGAATATCATTTTTTAACATGGAGTATTTTATTTTCCTACACTTTGCTATTTTGTATTTCAGTTCATGAAGCTCTTCTCTGTTTCCGGCCAGCTCACGTTCATAATTATCCATTTCAACCAGCAATCGCCTTTTTTTGGTGTCCATAAAATCATCAGGACTACCTCATATTCTTCTTGGAGTTGCTTACCTCTCATCAATTCTCTTCTATATTTATCTTTTAAATGGTTAAGTTTTTTGCAAACCTTTTCTAATCTTTCTTGTTCCATTATATAATAATACTATATATAATTATTTTTGAACCCTTGAATGTTACTCAGCTATTACAATTAACATCTATCATACTCTATTATGGTATTACCTAGCACATACGAATATAGTTCACTTCGCAAACCAACAAATGCAACAATAGGCATAACGCACGTTTCATCTTTCATATTGCCAATAACCTTTTTATTATCATTAAAATGAAACTGACTTTTTGGATCGTAATCACAATTATCAAACAGTTCTTTATCTTTGTAAAAGTCCGCATACACATCTTTTGTTTCTATTTCATAACACAAGGAATCGGTATCAGTAAATAATAACTTTTTTTTTGATATAGTTGTAATGGAAATTATACATCAAATTTTTTGACAAGTCTAAAATACACATGCCAACATAACAAGGACGATTTAAAACTAATCGTTCTTTTATTCTGTTTATGGCAAATACATTTTCATTAAACATTTTACAAGAAATAAATGAAGGTCTTGCCGCATATTTTAAGAGAACCTCCTCGTCGTGAGTCAATTTAACATTAATTCTTCGCCCCGTGTGGTTGCCGGGGGCCCCGTTTGGTCACGGGGCAAAGAATACGGCCACTGCAGATCCCTTTGGAGGGGTAGGCAGAGGGGTAGAATCCCCCCAAATTCATGTTCATTTTATCATTTTTTGTTCATGTTCATTAAAGGTCTTCATCATGATCCCTGCATTGCTTCAGGTGCTATCTCGCTCGCATCAAAAGAGCAGTGGCAGAAAAACAATAACGTGGCTCCAGCGTAAATGGAGTTTCTACGATAGAATTTGCAGCAACTCTGCAGTTCAGGGTAAGAAGATTATAGGCCCATTTTCCATATTTTATCTCGATGTACATGGAAGTTGAGCCTGGCATGTTCATGCCTTTTAGGCGCCATATAACCTTTTCATGTGTTGGTGCGCCTTAAAACCCCAATTCATTTTTTCTCAAATTTTCCATAGTTTTACCTAAAACTAAATTGTTCATCAGTTTGAAGAAATCCTTTTCAAAAGCATTTTTACCAGCTGTTCTCTTGGCAGTATTAAAGTCTATGTATGTTTTCAACCACTTTGATTCGTCGAACTGTAGTATTCGGTGTATTTTGGTACCTTCAATCCAAGCTTTTTATACAATTCTAAGTTTCTGAAATGCACGACATCTGTATTTTTCAACGTCGTAACAAGTTTGTTAACATTACAATGTCCTAAATTAAAGTTTTGTTTTAAATTTTTACAATAGTCTGACAACCACTCATCTTTGATATTTAAACTTTCCGGGGCGAGAGGATAATCATTATGCAAGTAATGCAGTTTATCAGATTACGTAATATCGCACTCAACAATGTAATTCGATTTTTCTTTTTTTAAACTTATCAACCCACTTGAAGTAACCAGTAGTTAACGGTTGACACATGGCCCACCCGTACAAGTTATTAGCATCGAGATATATTATGTACTTGCTTTCTTTTTTCTTGTCATAATTTTTCATATATTTATTGTTAGCCTGTGAATATATGTTTGCAATATAACTCCTACCGGCTCTTAATCCTTTTTCCACAAACAAATATTGATCAATATCAGTTATTAAATCAAGTTGGATATCAGTCATCTTGAGGCATGCATCCCAGGCTTAACCAGGACTACTGAAGTAATGACAAGGATCTAATTTGTAATACTCAATGCTCATTTTTCTAAAGTTTTCAAAAACATCTGTCAGCAAAGCACATCAATCTTAAGATACAGATCATGATATTCTCCCATATTTTTAATCTTAAATGTTTTCCATATTTTTTTAGCGTGTTCATAATCTGCATTCTGAAATGTGCTCATCATTTAATTGAGAATAAAAGCTATCTTTGCCGGGTAACTTAGTATCCTTGAAGCGTTCAAAACTGTTCATGTAATCATAAGGATAAAAGCCTTTTCGTTTTATTAATTCTAGCTTATCATCAAAGTATTCCTGAGGGGTGTATTGAATCGAAGGGATGTTTTTTACTAAATTTTCTAATGATTGAGACATAAACTGAAAACTGTCAATAAACACTAAACTTTTTCCTAACATGAAAGCCATATACTTTTCCATGTTATTCGGTATAACATTTATGTTTTGTTTAAACTTCCCGATGTGCTGCATTATGAAGTGAGAGTCATATCCTATCAAGTTATGAAACACAACAGGTATTTTTCTAGTCAACCTGCAATTAATATTACATCTGTTATGAGCGCTTCCTCTATACTTTCCAGTTATATGACAATGGTCCCTGACTTTTCTGATGGCGTTTTTGTATGCCACTGTATAACACCCGTGGCCTTTTTTGAGAGTTGTTGCAAAACCATTACCACAAATATGACATGATCTATATTTTTGGAATCCAGCTTCTTCTTCCTGTGACATTACTAGATCTTTTTTAAAGTTTGCATTCATAGTTTTCTTGCACCACTTTTCTTCTTCTATCATTTTTTCCAAAAAATTGTAAACAGCATTTGGTCCTCTGTATGTCACAACTGGTTTTGAATATTGATCATCATAACAACAAACAACCTTATACCCATAACTGCAATCAGTATGCTTTTGACATGCTTACGTATGTTTTTTAGCAATTTTTGATGCTGAAGAAATACTTTCGGTTACTGCTTCAAAATCTGCATTTATAACAAACGGAACCATTAGCTGTCTGTCGTAGTTTTTAAACTTAACTTTTTCATCTTTGTTTGGCATGTCTACTGCTTGCTTACCATTAAGAGAAAGACAAACAGGTTTATGTTTTTCCAGAACTCTTTCTAATGTAAAGCACTGCAAGCATGTGTTACAAAATGTTATATGGTCCTATAGAAACCACAGCGTCCGAACGCAATGGCATCGTAGGTCCGCACTGTACTGCAAACAAGGACTAGAAACTACAATGAAAGAGACAAAAAACAACAGAAAGGGTGGTGAAGACAGGTTTACCGACTTGGAACGGTCAGTAGGCAATACGGCCTACTGGTTAGCTTGAATAGATTTTATATGCGCACAGTCCTCGCTATTATCCTGTCTTCAGCGCCCAAATAGACAAGACAGTGTAAACAAAACTACATCCCATCAAAAGGAATTCTCTAACAATAAAGTCCACATCCAGAGAAACTAACTAAAGATACACATACAAAATAATAAACATCTCAGGATGTATCCAGAATCGTACTGAACAACCATAGTAGTTGCAGCTAAAGAGAAAACCAATCTAGGGTACGACCAGAAAACCCGAGGGACGAAAGCACATGCACCCACCTCCCTTTGTTGGGGTTTTAGTAGGTACAATCATAGAGTCCCAAGAGGTAGTCTAGTCATTGCACAAGTGAAAATTGAAGCGTAATGACTGACCTTAAATGGGTCAATCACTAAACATGCAGTGCGTTGTAAAACCAAAGGGTTATATCCTTTTCTGACGAACTTGATGATTAAATTTGTAAAGCGGTCAGGAAACCCGTCAGACCCCTTTAACTTACGAAGTTTATAGACCACATCTCCATAAAATGAGGGTTGTGATATGCCTAGTCGCAGAAGTGTTTTAAGGTTGGTGTTGTACTTTTCCAGCAGGCCTTCGTTGCGGCGGTAGAATTTAGAGAAAGATCTATGTAGTATGCGATAACGAAAACCCTGCTGAAGAAGTTTAATTGTAATAACTTGATTTCGATCATTGAAGTCTATAACATCATTACACGCTCTAGCAAATCGAATGAGCTGGGAGATATACACCCCATATGAGGTAGCACGAGGTACAACTCCATACAGGTGTGGATAGTTAACGATGTTAAAATTGAAATCAGCTCTCTTATCATATATTTTAGTATGAATACAATCATTTGAAATCGAGAGATGAAGATCGAGAAATGCTGCTACTGTATCCGAACTGTTGGCTTTATAAACCATTTTCCCCCTCGTATGCTGTTTGACTAAACATTAGTCCGTCAAAATCTTTTATCCATACGTAATGATTTTTTTCTTCTTCGGTGATTAAAAGCATATCACATGTTTTTTTCTGCTTTATTTTTTGATATGTGCAAAGGGTATACTTGATTATTTTCATACCCAAATATGTTAAAACAAATGTTGTTTTGTTTTTCTATTTCTGGGATTTGTTTTAATCCTTTTTTTAGAATTAGCAAGTTCTTTTGGTAAATCCAAATAAGAGCTACCCCGTAAAGGCTTATACTTTATTCGATTTGTATAGTGTGTGTCTAGTGTCTCCATTACCCAACCACTTCCCATCTGAATCCAACTTCTAATTCTATTTATAATTTCTTCCTGTGCTTTGTCTAATGCTTCTGATATTTGATTTTTGTTTAATACTATTACAGCCTCCAAGGCAAAGTAAGCCGTTTTGTATACATAATCAAAACCTCCTTTATCATCCGGTAACTGGAGTGTGTGCTTTTTGTAGTTGAACAATCGGATCATTACTTAAATAACCGTCTACTTTAAAAACCTTGCTATACTGTTTTGGGGATGTTTCAATTCCTCGGATACTCATTATTATAATATTACATAAGATTATTTATTTAAGCCTATATTAATTAGTTAATTAATTAATTAATTAATTAATTGAATAACATTATTTTATTTAATATTTTCACCCTCGCCGGCGTCCACATCGGTATCCTCGCCGGCGTCCTCATCGATATCCTCGTCGGCGTCCTCATCGGTATCTTCATCGGTAACCTAATAAACATGTTCATTGGTGTTTTCGTTAGTAACCTCATCCAAGAGAGCATCTATTTTATTATCCAGAAGAATGTCTTATTTCCGAAATTTTTTTTCCTCAAGAACTCTATAATCTATCATCTGACTTATTTTTACATGATATTTGCAGTATCTATCAAAATCAAGAGTTTCAAGATCACCTCCAGCTGCCAGTGATTTTATTTTTATCCTGTATTTGCAATAGTTTATAAACTCGTCTTTATCAAAAACTTCTGCATCAATCATTTTTTTAAACTTTCGATAAACGTTTTAAAGTCCTCGTAACATCCGATATCAGTATTAATCACATGAGATTTTTCTAGATTGCTGATTAGATTATCTCTGAACAACTCAACATTTTCAGACATTACTTTTAATTGTGTTTCATTAAAAATCTTAATTTTTTTTCTGCTAGATCTGTGAGAAGCTTTACAGCATCATTGCACTCAATCTCAGTTTTTATTGCCCAATCTTTTTTAAAAATTGCAATATCATCTGACAATCGTTGCATGTGAACTGTCTCAAACTCTTTGATAAGTTCATTTGTCTTGTTTAAAAGAGCCTGCTCGTAAGCATTTACTTTCTCGTAAACCTTTTGTTCCTCTTCAAAATGTTTTCTTTCTTCTTCCGCATAACTGTAAATACTCATATATTAAAGATTATATTATGTTAATCAACCATACATAATAATTTCAATTCCTTGGTTAAGTAAAACATCCTAATGGGCAATTAAAGAAACTTTGTATAATGTTGGATGGTAACTGGTTGCCTCTGAAATTTGTTTTTTACAAAAAGCACTCAGTTTGTTTATATCTCCTTTTTTAGTGTCCATGACAGTTTTAGTTGTTTTACAATTGTTATGATTCTTTCGGTTAAATCTTGAAAGTTTGAAAAAATTATTAACACTTTTTCAAGTTTATTCATATCTTCAAAATCAATAGTTTTTGCATGTTCCGTTTGATCTTTCTTAAACTTTTTGATTTTCTTTTCTATACGTTCAATTTATATAATTACATAAGATAATATTTCTTTAAGCCTATATTTTAAAAATATAATTCTAAATTATAATATAATGAATTGCAAATATTGTGAAAGAGTTTTGGATATTATTGATCCCCCTGGGTCGTGCAACTAATAAAAAGAAGCTTTGTAAATATTGTATTGTACCAGAGCCAAGCTGTGTTACAAGTGTACTTACGCATGTATAAATTGTAACGATACTTGTGAAGTTTTCGATAACGGGCGTGTTTGCCTTAATTGTGGCACTCACAATGGCTACAATCTTAATGCAGGTTACAATCACAGTCGAAAGAAAACTATTTACCACAGAAAGTATCATTTAGATAAATATTTGGTAGCATTTGATTTGTCTTCTGCAAACAGACAAAGATTTGAAGATTTGTTTTCCAAAATTGTAAAGATTTTTGATCAAATAGAAGGTCGAAAAAGATCAATCAAATTTGAAAATATTAAAAATATTAAATATAGCTAAATACAGATTCTGTTAGTTGAGTACTTCCGCTTTCTTGTATCGTCTCACAGAGGTAGGGCCATTCTGTTGATGTCATATAATTTGACATAACATAAATTAAACCATCTGGGTTAAATATCATTCTAGGCATCCACAAAACTAATTTATTAATTACTACCCGGCCATTATCACCACCTGCTTTGGAAATTAGGACATTATCATCTGTTAGTTGCAAGCTGATTTGAATCGGACTAGGAGGAAGCATGTTTGTTTCCAAACCCCCAAAGAAGGAATATTTGTTTAATTGAATTATAGAATCAACTTTTTGATTAGTTATGATTAAAGCATTGCGAATCGCAAATCCTGAATTATAACCAGCTTGATCATCTCGAGATTCTGCCACAGTCGTATTATCTAAATAAAAGTGTTCGTTTGTTCCGGTTGTCTTTGCATAATCACCAGATATTTCAAGTAAACTTTTGACATTAACAAATCTGTGGAGATTATTTCCATCGTAAACTATTTTTCCATTTTGCTTTACTTGCATTTGATTAATCAGCGAAGCCGCATCATTAATTAGAGCAATTTCATCGGCGGCTGCAAAAGCAGATCCATCAGCAAGTTGTTTTACTTGAAAACTGATTTCAAAATATGCGTTATACCAATCAAAGTAATAACTTCTATCATTTAGTGTAAACTGATAACCACTTTTCATTTGCCTGGTAGCATTTCCCGATTGTGCTATAGGAGTATCTAACTGAATAGGTACATGTTCATATCTAGTATTATATTTATAACTTCGAAAATCTATGTATACTAGTAATTAGATTATTTTTTATTAATTAATCTATTAATTCTTGCATGAATTCCCCTTCCGGATAGTAATCTGTTAATTTTTGCATTTGCATCTTCTTCAGTTTCAGCTACATCTTCTTCAGTTTCAGCTCCAACTTCTTTTTTATTATCAGCCGTTGTAATTTCTTTTAAAATCATCTCACCTTTTGGTTTAGGTTTAATAACTGAAACTAACTTATCAGCGGCCATTTTTCCTACTTCATCCCCAAGTGTTTTAGAACCGCTTTCTAAGATTTGTTTTCCGGCAGTTTCTAATGCTTTCTTGCCTGCTGTTCTCACGGACTCACTAAATATTTTTGATCCAAGTTTTGAAAAAATGTCAAATATACCTGCCCCGTCAGCTAAAGCTGGACCGGCAGCTCTGCCAGCTCCGGTTAATCGATCAACTTGAGTATATGTTCCCGTACTAGTGTCATAAACATTTTATAAACGTGCCATATAACTTATGTTACATTAATTCCTTCAAAACAAGACGGAATGATGTGTAGACACCATTAGGACTAATAATCTTACCAGAGAAATCGGTAATGTAAATATTAATACTGTTAATGATCGTTTTGTTTACTTCACAGAACCCGACTCTTATCGGTTCGTCTTTGAAAGGATACGTAAGATCAGCTGTGCTTATTTCATAAATGACATCCCCGTATGATCCATCAACAATATAATTACTTATCAAGTTACAGTGGATATACGATGTATCAATAGAATTTGGTATGTTTGGTGTCACAGTTCCAAATTTAGTTTCTCTAATAACTGCATCTTTGTCAAACCCAATCAAGGTGTGAAAGTTTGATTCTCTCAAATCAAGTACGAATTTATTATGAATTGTAACTAAACATTTGAAACTTGATCAATCAAACTCAATTTTTATCGGGATGGGTGAGTCATCGGTTAAATCATTGTTTTATGTAATTATCGATATCAGCATAACTGTAATTTTCATTTGCAAAACTAATAGTTTTCAAATCTGTTCCATTGCTATACATTATCACTTGTTATTAAAATCCTCGCTAATATCATACCATGAGTAAGTCATAGAATTAATCTTATCGAGTCCAATACCTTACTGTTTGTTCTTACCTAATATTAATGGTCTGTCAAATACAGTTGTAAAAGTACTTGGTGTATTTGAGCTATTAATTATTGACGCTTTCTCTGATGATAATACAATGTTTTGTTCCATATAATATAGGATGGATACATTTTATTAATACTAATTATTCCGGTATGTAAAATAATTTATAACTTGATTTTTCAGAATTGAAAACTTGTGTAGTGTTGCGCTCTTATATGAGATAAAATTAAGATCAAATGGTTTGAGATAAAATTCAAATGTTTCTTTTAATATTCGTTTGTCATTTTTTATTATCGGGTGTAGATTCTCAAAGGCCTCATACGTCGAATAAATAAGGAATTGTTCTACATCTGCTCCTGTATAAGTAAAATCTATTTCAAATACATAACGGCCTTTTTTAAGAATATGTAATTCATTTGAAGAATATTTTTTATAATATTCGTTACCTTTTACAAGTGGATTGGCTACAAAAGTAAACGCCTCGAGAAAACCATCACGTTTGGTTCTTTCAAGTGTTTTTTGCGTCGGGTATGATACAAAAGTATTATCATCATCAGAGTAATCTTGAATAATACTTATTCCATCTATCGTATATTCAACAAGTGGAATCCGGCTTAAATAATCTACTTTTACTTTCAGCTCATCAATTATACCGAGAACTGCTGTATGTCGACTATCAGACTTTTGATTAAACTGTTTCAATGAAGCTATTTCGTCATCAAAAGCTTTGCTCCTTTCATCCTGAGCAGCTTTCAATAGCAGTCTCAAGTTTATCAGTGTTAACCAGTTTGCTCGGTGCAGTCTCAAGTTTATCAGTGTCAACCAGTTTGTTCAGAGCAGTCTCCAGCGACTTACCGTCAACCATTTTCTTTTTGATGACTTCAAATTCTTTGTTGATATCAGCAACGTTGTTTATCTGCTCATTTAATAATTTAGTTTGAGTTATTTCAGTAGTCAAAGCACTTCTCATTTGTTTTGAAGCGTCGGCAATAGCAATTTCTAGGTCATTGTTATCAACCATTTGTTTGTTGATTCCCTCGATCCGTGTATTAATATTTTGAACACCAATTCTTATTTGTTCACTTAATTTCTTGTAGTTTTCACTCTCTTCCAATACATCTTCTTTCTTTTCCAACTCTTTCAAAGCATCACTCAAAAGTTTTATCTCATCTTTCCATCCGTTTTGAATTTCAAGCATTTTCTCGCGGTTTGCTTGTAACTTTGTTTGTATCAGACTTAGTTTATCTTCGACACCTGTTGTCAAATTTTTTATCATGCCAGGAATTTTATCAATATTATAATCACATATGATTTTTGTTATTCTTCTTTGAGCATATTGCCTTGTTATCTCATCATCTGGTTTGCCTACATTGATAATTTTATTTTTATTCATGTCAAGATCACTTCTCAAAACCTTTTCCTGGTTTTTACCCTTGTGAAGATAATTAACCAAATGTTTTTGTTTTATATTCTCAGACAGCACAATACCAACGTTTGTAATATTAACACTGCCAGTAGTAACTTCCTCACCAAGATCATTAAAAAGCCCCATTATATATAATATGATTAGATTAAATATTACCGGTGAATTTTCTTTTGACTAACTTCCTCGGGCGATGCGATCAAGATACAGAAAGTCGTACTGCTTGTCAGTCGCTTTTCTGTACTGCTCTTTGCTGACATCTTGTTCTTTGGAAAGCATACCCAGTTCGCGATTAACCAGAGTTGCAATGAAGATGTAATGAGAACAGTTCAAACGAATGTCTTTGGGAGTTTTGTAATAAGATTGAGATAAATAAATTACACAACAATTTTTGTGTCTTCCCTGGATGAAATAATTAATAATATCGTTTTGATTGCGTTCACAAACATATCTTCTGATTATCTGAATCCAAATCATTCACAGGGATAACTTCATCATTTGAACATTCTAATATATCTTCGACCGAAATTTTATTCTTTTTTGCTATCTTTTCAAGTTTTTGTGACAAAACCTGATACTTAGACTGCTCCAAGTTTTTAGCAAACAAATAAATCTTGTCGTAGTAAACCAAAGGTTTTAACAACATGTGAACTAATGTGTTTGTCTTGCCAGAACCTGAATTACCGCAAATGAACATTCTAAAACAACAGTCTGGCATGAAGTTCCATAGTTGTTTAAAATTACCGTTTTCTGTTTTCATATCATAGTTTGGAATTTGCATTATAATAATTCTTGGATAATACTTGTCTTCACTTATCTTAATTTATCTTATTTTAATCTAACTTATATTATTACATGTCTTTGTTAAAATGGAAAGAATTAGCAGATAAAATGCGAAAAGCGAGTGGGCTTGTTAAAGAATTTGAGAATAAAGTTATCCGAAAGTCTAGAAAAAGGAGCTAGTCGTGATTTGTATATAGAAGTATTTAAACCTGTAACTAGCGAAATAACAGAGCAAACAAGACGGCTAGCTGAACAGTTGGCTCTTCTTCCTGAGGCAATACGCCCGCAATTACTTGCCCCGCCTGAGCGTGGACCGCAATTACCCACGCCTGAGCGTGGACCTATCAGGTCAACCGTGTATCCCACCCCCGCCAAATATCGACAATCTCTAGCTGATTACAGAGAGGAACAAAAGCAGGCATTAGAGTCTAGACCAAAATTAAGCTCAGACAGAGTACTTAGGTCAAAACCTGCCGAACCCACGGAAGAAATATTTAAAAAACGTGCATCATTTAGTCCCATGGAAAGAAAAATAATAGAAGAAATAGAAGAAGAATGGGGAAGATGAAGGGGAAGAAGAAGAACTAGCTGGCTTGGATGCTGGTGTGATTAAAGAAGTACTTGATGAGCATGGTTTGCCGATACCAACTAAAATACCAAGTACTAATAATTATGATGAATATATTAAAAATGCTAAGAGGATACGCAGGAATATATCTAGTAAGATAAGAGGTCTAGACGCAAAAATAAACAACTCGATGAAAAATAATCAAAGAGGGGTGGGCGAAGGCGACAACCGATGCGACTAAACTTAAATATTCAATATTACTTAATAGCCCCGGGCGCGTCAGAAATGCTAAGATTCAGAATATGGAAGAACGTCAAGATCTGACTGATGAAGCGGATGCTCTGGATTATTACATAGAGAGGTTAGAACAAATTAAAGCAGCTAACGAAGCTGCACAAAAGACTGGCAAATGGATGCAACAAAAAAGAAATTCCTACAAAGTCAACAAAGATGGTCACTATGGAGTGTTACAAATTGATTTCCCCAAGCTTGTTGGTCATCACAAACTTATTGCCAAACTAGAAGAAGCATTTGTGCTGGACCTATAGACTTGATAACAAAGCGTTACAATAATAAAAACACTTATTCAAAGCTGTCTCAGAATGCTTTTAAGGAACTAACAAAATTATCTGGTTTACCAATTCACAAAGGTTCTTCAAAGTTCAAAAAGATTTTAGGAGGTTGTGTTGATGTTGAATATTACAATAGTCCTAATGATTTGGTTAGTGATCTGGAGTTAGTATGCGGAATTATCGAATCAGGAAATAATATTCCACGGCTGATAAATAAAGGTATTATCATAATCGATGAATTATTAAAAATAGGTGAAATATCACTCAAAGAACACGAGCAACTATTTTCTAAATATCTTAATAAATTGTTTGTCTATCTGTAATTATACATGGCACAAATTACTAACAAAGAAGAATTAATTGATCACTTGACACGACTTGTGGCTGCATACAGGCGTAGCTATAAATTCTGCGGTATTATAAACACAACATTACAGATTGCCAGTGGGATAATTGGTTGTACTGCTGTATTGGCATTGGTTCCTGCAATTCCTGTTTTCGTGGCTGCAGTTGGTGCAGTTCCTCCAGTAGTTGCTGCTTTAGCGAGCAAAACAATAGAAGAAATAAAGACTTTGTTAAAAACACATCATAGGAGTTTCAAACAACTTCTATCATATGTCCAAACAACCACAGGACTAGAAAATGATGGGGAGATAATTAGGATTGTCTTTAATAAAATTTTAGAAATTCAAAAGAATGACAACTTTACAGAACCTCTGGAAATGTATATGAAAAGGTTCAAGCTTAATGGAAATTAAGCTAGTAGAGATGTCCCGCGGGAGCATCTGTTCAAGTTAAACGGTCATGGCATCCAGTCGTAATTCAACTCGTTTCCATATCCTATCGTACTTTTCTCTAGTTGATTTTGTTTTAATCGGTTTTGTTTCTGTTTCTAGAATAACGGCTGGAGTCAAAAGTCCAAAACATGTTTTTGTTTATCTGCAAAGGTCAGACAAAACGATTAGAAGTTGGAAATGGAGTTTATTATCCAGAAACTGAATACAGCTATGATAATATTATAAGAATATTCAGAGATGTTATTAATTATTCTTACAAACAAAATGAAAAAACACTGGAGTTTTACTCAATGTGAGTAATTTTAAAAATCTCTTCGGAATGATATATTTCGATTTGAGTTACAAGGGAAATGAAGTCAGTATTGATACAAAACAACTAAGTTTTAGATATAACATGTATAAACTAAACAACGTTCCTACCGCTAGATATAAAATTTATTCTTTAGTCTTGTACAAGGAAGATGTTGCTATTGAAACTATTGGAAATGAACTAGTTATTGTTTAATCTAACTTATAACATTTATGACTTACGTAAATTATTCAGTAAATTTATCAGATGACCAGAAACGAAGTCTGGCAAGAGCATATGAAAACAAAAGTGAATTAACGCTCAGGTTAAAAAATAACCAACTAACTGGAAACTTTCCTTTGCTGCTTACAGCTACTCAGATTAACAATATTAAGGCTAAATCTGGTGGGCAGGGATTAGACATAAATATATCAAAATCGCAAATGAGATCTCAGTCCAAGAATGGAGGCTTTTTAGGCGCATTAGCTGGTTTGTTAACTAAAACAATATTACCAACAGTTGCTAAATTTGTTCCAAAAGTATTAGCACCACTAGCAACAGGAGCATTAAGTGGCTTAGTAAGTACTGGAATTGGCAAACTATTTGAAAATGGGACGGTAACTATTCCTAGTGGCAAAAAACAAGCACTTCTTTGATCAAATATATTAACACTTGCACAAAGAAACAAGATGATAAAGTATAAAGGTTGTTTTCCTATCAAACTGACAAAGCAGCAACAACAAGATGGAGGATTTCTTTGAATGCTTGCATCCTTAGGAATTCCATTGATTGGATCTCTTATTAGTGGTTTAACTGGAAAAGGTTTGTAAGTAGGTAGAAAAGGAAAAGGACTGAGAGTTGACCGCGGAAAAGTTTTGCATGTAGACTCACAAATTAGACCGTACAGAAGTGTCCCATTCATAAAACAAAGTTAATTTTCAAAAACGAGCCTATCTCTAACTTAGAAATAATAACGTGGGTTAAGCGGTTAGGTATACAGAAATTCAGGGGAGTGTTTAGCAAGAACAAATTACCGACAAATCAAAATAAACAAGAATGTGGTATTATTAATCTTGATGATTACATTGGACCTGGTACACACTGGACTTGTTACTATGATAATTATTACTTCAATCCGTTTGGCCTGAGACCACCAAAAGAAGTTTTGAATTACATACCTAATATAAAGTACAACACCATTCAATATCAAGATACAACAAGCGTCTTGTGTGGATATTTCTGTTTGTACTTTGCCAAAAAGTTGCAAGAAGAAAATAGTGTGTACGATATTCTTTACAAATTATTAAAACCGTACAAACCAATAGAAAATGAAAACAATATAAAATCATATTTTGTAAACAAAGTTTAATCTAATCATATTATATATGAGCTATTGTATAAAAGAAAAAATGGTTACTGAAAATGTTGATCCTAAGTATGTTTTGGCAAAAAATGGTTGAAAAATGTTAAGAGCAACTTGATCATCTTGCGGTATTACTAAAACAATGTTTGTTAAAAACACAGAAGGTGGAAATATTGATATTCATAAAGCTTTGCTCCCTTTGCTACCCAAAAAAGGGCTAACACTTCCTGGTTATAAATATTGCGGTCCGGGTAATCCGCTTGATAGCTGAGAGCCGGTAAATGAGTTAGATGCTGTTTGCAAAGATTATGATATTTGTTATGATGAGAATCCTAGTAATAAATCAATGTGTGATACAAACATGCTTACTGGTTTGCAATCTAGTAAGTCTAAAACTATTGGAGAAAAGATTGCTAAGAATTTGATAGTAAAACCAGTTATTAGTGCAAAATATAAACTAGGACTCGGAAACTCAAAAAACGAGAAAAGGCGTTGAAATGGACTGACAAGTTAGCAGATGAACTTCATAAACCTATACGAAGGAAGTTCGCTTAACGCCGTGTGATTGCTAATGAAATGATAAAATATGGTCTGCTGACTTGGTTGACATGCAATCGTTTTCAAGGCATAATTAAGGTACTAAATACTCTGCTTACTGTTCTCGACTTATTTAGTAAATGTGCTTGGGTTGTACCCGTTCCAAATAAAACTGGTTTAGAAATTACCAAAGCGTTCAAGCAGATACTCAGTACAGGAAGACACTGTAAATTATTGTGGGTTGATCAAGGTTTGGAATTTTACAACAAGACTTTTAAGAAATTTCTTAATGATAATAATATCAAAATGTGTAACACTTTTAATTTCTGAAAAGCTGTAGTAATTGAACGATTTAACAGAACATTAAAAGAGAGGATGTGGAAATATTTCACAGCAAACAATACAAACACATATTTAGACGTGTTACAAGAAATGGTTGATAAGTATAATAATACAAAACATCGGAGTATTAAAATGACACCAACTGAAGCTAGTAATGAAAAAATAAAGGAACGGTATATTTCAATTTGTATGGAAAAATGAGAAGTAATCAAATTAAGCTAAAGTTTAAAATAGGGGATAATGTTAGAATTAGCAAATATAAAAGAACGTTTGAGAAAGGTTATACCCCAAATTGGACTGAAGAAATATTTATTGTTGATGAAATTCAAAACACAAATCCTGTGACATACAAAATAAAAGATTTAAACAACGAAAACATTGATGGAAGCTTTTATGAATTAGAAATGATAAAAGCGAAGCAAGAAATATTCAGGATTGAAAAAGTAATACGACGTGATTACCCAAAGAAAGAAACATTGATTAAATGGAAGGGTTACAATGAGGATTTCAATAGTTGGGTTCCATTTAAGGATATTGAAAATATTAAATAATATCTTGAACTGAAATACAAAATAGCAAAGTGTAGGGAAATAAAATACTCCATGGTCAAAAATGATATGCAGAGCGATGATGAAGACTACTGCCCGGTTCCGTCTGACTTTGCTTAATGAGTTGCAAATGTTATTGAAACACTTCGCCGAAAGTAGATTCGCCGAAAAGTCGAAAACTAAAATTACTGCGCTCTCCTAAAATGAAAAAACCGGATTGATTAGTAGTATAGATAGTAGCGGTATCAGCGGACTTTTCCATCGCGGGGTGCTTGAGAAAACTGTTGAAATATGTTGGTGTGGATTTAGGCGTGACTTACATTTAGATTTTGGTGTGAATGAGAGTTACGCCTGAGTCTCCACTGGCATATTTCATTAGGTTTTCTCGTTCCCCGTGAGGGAAAACTGGCCTGGTACCGCTACTATCAATACTACTAAGAGGTGATTGTTACATTTAGCGGAATTGTTACCTATAGCGTTGTTACAAACATGCTTAATTATGTACTCTAATTATTTTGAATGCATGTTTACGGCATAATAGAACTATTTACTTAATTGTTCCAAACTATGTTTATATTGCTTTGACATAAGAGAATCCAATTTATTAATTGTTGGCAATCTGCAGTATTTTTTCAAAATTAGAGTAATACACGGATACTAAACATTGACTCGACCTCTTTTTGGAAACGAGAGTCAATGTCACTTCCGAGGTAGAGACAAGGTCAAAAACACACACATAACATAGGGTGTGTTTAATTCGTTATTTTTTATTATTTCATAAATCAAACGATTTATTTCATTCAAAATTGGGGAATGCTATTTCAATTATATGTGTTCAAACCAAGTTCATGTTGCAAAAAATATTGCCAATTATTGTTTAATTTTCCGCCTGCGTCTTTTATACGTGTGGAATGTCTTTGTGTTTTCTTCGACATATCACACTTTCCTGTGCATATTTGTATTTATTCATGAAAGTCAGTTGTGTGTATACGTGGAGATGAAAAGCCCATCATATATTCCTTATACAGTAGAATTTAATATGAGAAAACAGTGCATGGCGGATTTAAGGTCAATTTTTGGGTAAGAGCCGGAGTCAATGATCCGGAGCTTGGGTCAATGACACGGAGCTAGCGTCAATGCTAAGGTATTTGGTGTACAATGATTGTATAGTGTTAAACAGTATTGACAAAGACAAGGTTTTTCGTAGAATCTTAATCTTCATCTGTTATGCTGAAACATCAAAAGACATGTAAAGAACCGAAATGCGTTAACGGGAAGATACTTAAGTTACTAAATGTCTTCCTGTAACATTTCAATGTATATATATAAGTGTATTGCTCACTGATTTAAAGGATAATTTCAATAACAGGTCGCAATGTGTTGTAGTTAATGGTGAAATATCAGTTGGTCTTCTGTCATCTCGGGTGTACCACAAGGCATTGAGCTAGGTCCGGTACTTTTCTCGCTGTACATAAACGATATGACTAAGGGTATCCAGTCAGAAATTCGACTGTTTGCTGATGATTGTTTGTGTTATAGACCCATTTTGTAAAGGGCTGTTGAAAATGTCTAAACGAGGCAAAATATAGCATTTTTAACTAAATCAAGGACCATAA
This sequence comes from Cyrtodaria siliqua, assembly GCA_037043455.1. Taxonomy (NCBI): domain Eukaryota; kingdom Metazoa; phylum Mollusca; class Bivalvia; order Adapedonta; family Hiatellidae; genus Cyrtodaria; species Cyrtodaria siliqua. The sequence continues at coordinate 145,824 of JAWPHD010001603.1, forward strand.
CTCCACTGTTACCGGTCATATTTGGCTGTTTTTCGAACTTGTCTGAGCTTTTATTGATATTAACAATCTTTTAAAGTTTGGTAAATATTGGATGAAAAATGTATGCCCTATCATCTTAACGAGGCAAAACAGAGCATTTTTAACCAAATCAAGGGTCATAACTCCACTGTTGCTGGTTTGATCATGCTGGTTTTCGAATTTTTCTGAGCTTTCTTTAATATTAACAATCTGATAAAGTTTGGTGAAGATCGGATGAAAAACTAGGACCCTATCGTCTTAACGAGACAAAATACAGCATTTTTAACTAAATCAAGAGCCATAACTCTTGTTTTACTGGTTCGATCTGGCTGGATTTCGAACTTGCTCGAGCTTTCATTGATAGTAACAATCTGATAAAGTTTGGTAAAGATCGGATGAAAACGAAGTCCCTATCGTCTTAACGAGGCAAAAGTTAACGGGCTAGCGTCAATGCTAAGGTATTTGGTGTACAATGATTGTATAGTGTTAAACAGTATTGACAAAGACCACATTTCGTAGAATCTTAATCTTCATCTGTTATGCTGAAACATCAAAAGACATGTAAAGAACCGAAATGCGTTAACGGGAAGATACTTAAGTTACTAAATGTCTTCCTGTAACATTTCAATGTATATATAGAAGTTTATTGCTCACTGATTTAAAGGATAATTTCAATAACAGGTCGCAATGTGTTGTAGTTAATGGTGAAATATCAGTTGGTCTTCTGTCATCTCGGGACATTTACAATGTACAGGGTTAAGTCATTAATCATGTCTGTCTTGTTGCTTTGCTTTTGTGTACTTTGTAATGATGAAACCCTAAACATATTAAATTGTGCATGTATCATTAATATTAAAGGGACACACTGCAATCATGACTTAAACCTCACGTCGTTCCGTTATTTTTTCTTTTAACCCTTATCCCGCTACATATATGTAATGGACTGTCATTTCTTTGAATTAAGAACATTCCATTTATGTGACAACGGGTTGTTTGAGGGAAAATGACTTATGAGCAGCCAGACATTGTAAACCATATCACTAAGTGAATATTTTCACTAGTTTCTATATCTAAGCATTGTATAAATCAACGAAGGAATATATACAGGCTGGTTTAAAGTAAAAAAACATATTCGGGGTTAATAAATCAAGTTGTTATTTGTCGACTCGTGCTTGATAAATACTTCAAGAATAGCCAATATAGAATAACGAAGAAATCGTCTATATGCAAGTTGGTTTAAAGTAAAAAAAAAAACGTTCGGGATTAATAAATCGAGGTGTAATTTGTCATGTTTGATAAATGACATGTGTCCTTTTGACGCCAATATTTTGTCTTGTTAGGGCCATCTAGGTAGATGGTCGATGGTAAGATGCGATGGTAAGATGCAATGGTCGATGGTATGATGCGATGGTAAGATGCAATGGTCGATGGTAAGATGCGATGGTCGATAGTAAGATGCGATGGTAAGATGCAATGGTTGATGGTAAGATGCGATGGTAAGATGCACTGGTCGATGGTAAGATGCGATGGTCGATAGTAAGATGCGATTGTAATATGCGATGGTAGATGGTAAGATACGATGGTAAGATGGTAAGTTGCAATGGACCATCGAACATCGCAACTTGCCATCGCATCTTACCATCGACCATCGTAACTTACCATCGACCATCGCATCTTAACATCGACCATCGTAAAGATGTTTTTCATTGTCGTGTTTGCATCATCACGTTAATCAGGAGCTATTGCTTGTTTGTTAAACAACAGCTGTTGATAATTTTATTATAAACGTGGCAAATGACGATACAAGTATGATTACAGATTACATATAATAAAGGTATATGTAAAGTATCTGTAGGAGACTGCAATGCTGCAAAAATTATACGTGTCCACATTCCTACTTCATGTCGAGAGGGGAGTCAGGGGTTTCTTGGACATTGTCAAAAACGAGAAAAACAATCAAGTCTGTAACAGTTTAACTGATCTATTTATGACCATCACACTTATCTAAAACGATTAACAGGCGTACTGAAAGAGTATATAATTATAGGTATGAAACCACAAATTAGTTTTCCTTATAGAAATCAATGTTAAAATGTCGCATATTAATGCTTTACGGGAACTTTAAATCGAGTATAGATAATGCAGCAGTGAATTCTTTTAGACAGAAAAAATGGCTTTGCGCTTTAAAATTTACCAGAAATGGTGGGGTCATAACACATTAAGAAAGTTGTTTTTGTTTACTAAACATGCCAAGGGTACATCTATTTTCATTGAATGTTGCTCACAAGTGATATACATCGATTCGAATAATGTCCTATAAAGCCACAAAGTAAGTACTCAATGACTCAGCAGAAGCCAGAGCAACAAGAGAACAAACCGTTAGGTTACGATAAGACAAGATTAAAGACAAACATCATACACTAACGAACTATTATCCTATAAGGATTTAGGTAAACGTCTTCATAGTCACATTAGTAAACATTTTTATATGGATTCGTTGTCATATTATTTACTGTTCCACAATGAAGAAACACCCTTCCAGACTCACACACTCTGAGTCACACAATGTATACGTCTATAATCCATAGGTATAAATGCGACAAGCAAGCTCACAAATGCAGATTATTTGTTTAGATCTGACACAAACATGAAGTTGGTTTTATTGGCGAATTTGGCGCTTGTGATTGCTGTCGTCAATATAATACAGGCGGATGGCGCGACTTGGTTTGAGTTGCCAACGAATAAGACACGTAAGTACCACTACTTTTGTAACATTATGTTTTAATTGATGTGATGTGGTTAAGAAGTCGTCAAAGCTAACATTTTGGAAATTTGCTAAACATGGACATTTCTTTGATTCTAGAGTTTAAATGCGATACTAGATTACACATATATAATGCCTTACTATGTTCCTTAGCTACCAGGCTTTCGTTACGTCAAAGAGTAGACAATCGGCCACAGCTGGACAAATAAAACGAATGATCTTAATTATGTTTGTATGATATAATACGTCGCTTTTAAAATCCCCTTTCAGTAAAATACTCTTTCAGTAATATCACGCTGGTATCTATATTGCATGCGTGAAAGGCATGAAAGGTATTTAAGGCATGAACGGTTATATTGCGCCTAACAGGAATGAACGTGCCAGTCTCAACCTCCATTTACATCAAGATAAAATATGGAGAATAAGCCTAGAACCTCATTATCTGCAGAACTGCAGAGTTGCTGCAAATTCTACAGTAGTTGCTGCAAATTCTACAGTAGACACTTCATTTGCGTTAGAGCCACGTTTCCACGTTTGCACACGCGTTGTCATGATAAAGGCCTTGCATGAGTATGACTAAAAAATGAAACATGAATAAGAATGGGGACGGGGTCCCACCCCGCTGCATGTGACATGTATTTATGAGATTGCAGTGGTTGTATTCTACCCGGCAACCACATAGTGGCTTCCACGCTGGAATACCACTCTGGAATACCACGCCCTTGACATGATTCCGCACCCACATTATATAGCCACCGGCCGACCAGTTAGACATAGATAGCTATACCTTGTATATGCTGAGAGTCAAACAAGGGAGCTACTAGTTCCATAAAGTCTTTATAAAGTATTTGGTATGACCCGGCTGGGGATTGAACCCACGACCTCTCGAATGTGAATGATTATAACTGATCTGTGCAGAAAGTTTGTTTGTTGAAAGTTGAATTAATGGGAGACTCAGAATGACCTGGAAATTAAGGATTCACTTTCTACCAGATATCAAGTTTTCTATACAGTAAAAAGGATGAAAGAATTTTTAAGGTTGGAGGATAGTCAAATTTTTTTTTTATTAAAGATTACTCTAAAACGCACATAGAAGTCGTCATTTTGCGAACTATGATATCATAGTGCTAAATTACTATAATTGTGTGGTTGAATTCTTAAATGTGATCCCACTCATATGAGCTATAAGTGTATGTAGTAATGCGTGTATATGTTAATTTTGCCCCCAGACGAGTGTGTTATGATGTAGAGATACAGATCATAGCTAGGCGCCTTGCCGTATTTGTTGCATTGAAATAAAATTGTTTCCGTTTTTAATTGAAACCTATTATATTTTTTCAAATACATGTCATAATACAACAAGTAGTATACTGTGTATACAGTTGGTGTACATACGAATTCAAATGTATTGTCTTCATCTGACGTTTGTACACCAACTATAATAACATTGTCCTTTTTTAATAAAAGTTTCCCGAAGTTATTGCATATCTAGCTTTCTACATACAGGAAATATTATATATCACAATACTATTATAGTAATTTAGCACTCTGCTATCATAGTTCGCAAAATGACGACTTCGACGTGCGTTTTAGAATAATCTTCAAATTTATTTTTTCCTTATTATCCGACCTTGAAAATTCTTTCATCCTTTTAACTGTATAGAAAATTCAAAATCAGTAGAATTGAATCCTTCACTTCCAGGTTATTCTGAGGCTCCCATTAATTTTGACAATCGAATGTAATATTGCAAAAAAATTACCTCCAACGCCCCATTTTCCGAATATCATCATCTGAATGGCCCTGTAAGGCCCCAATTCGAAATGAATGAGACCTGTACAGATGAGGATTATATCCGAGAAATACAATAACGTTTTTTAAATGAGTATTAAAAATGTGTTTGTAACAGCAGACCCGTCAGAAAATTGGAAAAAGTTGCCTGGTTTCCAAGTTTTTCAGAACTCCCGATAATTAAGATGGCTATTAACCTACATTTCCTTTCATTTTGATTCCTTTAACAGACTATATATTATTTTCATTGGCAGAGTTTGCGATTTCAAAATTTTAGAAACGTCAGTAATGCTTAACCTTTGATCGAACATATTAAGGATACTTTTTTTCTTCAAATTTTGACAAATAAAAAGAATGAAACTCGTCACGGCACTAGTCTATCTTTGTTTTTTTAAAACACAATTGGTTGACCCACTTACAGTTCGCCACTATGAGTTGCTCTTTGACTATGCGAAACCGGACAGATTGTAGATCCTAGTATGATGACGTCTATGTAAATCCTTAAAGGATGTTAGCGTTTTATGTTTGTCTTAAATATTGTCTTATCGTACCCTTAGTGTTTTATTCTCTTGTTACTCTGGCTTCTGCCAAGTCACTGAGTGCTTGCTTTGTGGCTTTCTAGGCTTTTGTTTTATATTCATATCTAAATAATCATCTATGTGTCATACTTACAGTTTTCCTATAAATGCTGTCTTGCTTGTTAGAGATATATCCTGACTGGGATATATTTATTGATACTGTTTCGTTTTATTGAAATGAAAATAGTGTATCATTGAGGTTTGGTGCACCCTAGAGCCTGGTTTAAATCCCTAGCGGCTGTTTATTCTATTGTTAACCTTTTATTGTTGTTGTGTCATATATTTTCTTTTATTCATCTTTGTAATAGTGTTTGTTTCTTTTTGTGACTTTGGTCATTGAATGCTACATTTTCCTTTTTCTGGTATGGACTAACTGTATCGAGAACGTCGTAACAGCTTCTGGTATGGTCTAACTGTATCGAGAACGTCGTAACAGCTTCTGGTATGGTCTAACTGTATCGAGAACGTCGTAACAGCTTCTGGTATGGTCTAACTGTATCGAGAACGTCGTTACAGCTTCTGGTATGGTCTAACTGTATCGAGAACGTCGTAACAGCTTCTGAAATGATCGAAATGCTTAAGTATAATCCAACTTTATACAAACAAACGCTAAACATTGTTTTAAAATGTATCACAACTTCGCTCTTCCTCTGTCATCTTTTAAAAGTTTAATACATTTATTTTTGACAGGGATGGGAGTTGAGGTGATTTACTGTCGGTATAGAAAATTCAAGCTCCTACCTGGATCTACCATAAACGATTTAAAGAAATGTGTGACATGTAGTTGTTCAGAGACATTAATGAGTTGTGCTGAGTAAGTATATAAACCTTGGTCGTGTTAATAAACCTTGGTCGTGGGAAGTGGGAGAACTTTTATATTACTTTTATATTATTTGAATGACTAAGACTGCATAATGTCAGTTTGCGTATGCGTTGCATCTACCCTGATGAATCTGTTTGTGGATGCGTTTCGTCTACCCTGACGACGCCCTATGTGTATACGTATCGTCGAACCTAATGACTCAGTAGGAGTACGCGTTTCATTTTCCCTGATGATACAGCTACCCTGATGACCCATCTTCTATGCTTCAGTAGGAGTACGCGTTTCATCTTCCCTGATGATACAGCTACCCTGATGACCCATCTTCTATTCTTCAGTATGAGTATGCGTTTAAACTAGTTTTGTATACACTAAGAGTGTATGTTTTCAGGTTATGTATGCGTTTCCTCCATCCTGATGACTCGGTAGGTGTATGCGTTTCGTTTACCCTCATGTATACCTGTAAAGTCTCTCGCACTGGGCGTGAAACACACGCATTTTGTGTTAAATGACGCTCACACGCATACATTATCCGTTCTCATGCATTCTAAAAATGTGACCAAATTTAGTATATTAAAACAAATATTCAAAATTGATAACATTTAACAGTGTAGTTTAACAGATTTCCGTATTGCTTCCGTATACTGAATGCAGTCATCGGCACGTACCCGTGACATGTCGCTTATCTTCGGCAATGTATGTCATACGAATTATCAAGGAGGGCTTTCATCCTCAAAATATCAACTAACAAACATATTGCGTGCTGAATTTCTGATGACAATAGTGAAAAATAATATTCCAATTGATGTTGCATGCAGGTGTGACTCACTGTGTAAAACATGTTTCCAGATTTAAATATCGCGAAAAACTATACCAAATCAAAATCATATTGCACTCAGTATACATATGCGTTACTACTACCCTTAGAAGTCAGAATTCAGGTGTCAGACAAGTCAGGAAGTATTTCCGGGTTGGTTGAAGGGTGCTTACATAGTTACATCAAAAATCCCAAGTTACTCATTTGCATGTGTTTTTCCAAAGATTTGATTGTATGTCATATTTAAATCTATCCTGATGTTTAAATGTTAAATATGTTGTCATGAATAGAAAGTATTTTAATGTCAGGACTATGTCTTTGGGGAGTATGAGCATAGAGGGAAGGAGGGTAGGCAGAGATGCTATTCTGACGTATGTTCATTTCAAAATACGCATAGTGTGAATGAATGACGCTAACTGTTAAATAATTGAATAGGCGTGTTTTTCTAGATATGGGACAGTTTTTGAGCCAGATATGTGCGGTTCACAGGATTAAAGAGTAATTAAGAGAATGAATGTTGTGAAACATATGACTGATCTAAAAAATAGCTTTTTTGGCAATGTGTTCAATGGGCTGAATTTCACCGGTGTGACATTCAGTACCAAATGTGTTTTATCAACCCGGATTACTCCGACTGTATACGTTTTATCTACCAAGATGGCTAAATTTTATATTTTCAGTTTGGGTGGGACATTTTCCACGTCGGAAGAATCATTGTGTGAACCCGTGAAAATCTTCTGTGAAACTGTATGGGTGCTTAAAAAGAACAATAAACGGAAGTGTCCAGACGACCTCATGCCAACTATGATCTCGGGAGTCGGAAAGTAGTTAACACAGGTTTTACGAGTGAACTGTTAGATTTTATATTGTCAAATAAAGGCTTTGACATTTTAACATTTGTTTACCTGCAATGAGTTACATTTTCCTTACCTAATATGAACTCATAAAGAGTTGTATGTATAACGTTAGTCTAAACAAAACTGTTACATTTCCATTTATCAACTGATATGTCTTTCAAAACACCGTAACATCTTGATAGTTTTAATCTATTTACAATAAATCCAAGACACGGCATTTACAACTGCACAAAATAAACTGTGGCAATCATTATTTTTCTTTGCTTCTGATTTGTGTGACCCTATAAAATCACGAAAAACGCGCACTGTTCATATAAACATGTTGCATTTGGGTCATTTGATAAGCTGCGATTGGACTGACCTGTCCTATCAACCTGTTATATTCAGTGTATCCATTGATCTATTGTTATTACTCTTCGTCCTTCCGTCAACATTTCCTTAAAGGCCAGGGTTGAGTATAAAAAACCCAAAATGGCCCCAGAGTTACTTTTCTGATCATTTCATGCATTATGCTGCTCAGAGAGGTTTAATCACAAATTACTAAATAATAGAGCATTTTTACACCATAAAATTGGGCATGTAAAACATTACTCTATACAGATATATCAAAATATTATATAATGTATTTATTTTCCATACTTTCTAGAACAAAGCCTTTATTCCTAACTGCCAAATTTTGAATTTGGTGCATCTATTAATAGCTGTACCTGTAAATAAGATCAGTGATTGGTCACAGTGCTGAAACCTTTATCTTGAAGCAGACGATATACATAGTGACGGTGGACTCTAGGCATACAGGAAGTAAATCACTGTGATATTCATGCCTGATGTAGTCGAAAGGAGTTCCCAAATATATAATCCCTAACTTTTTTTGTGATAAAAGGCATTTTTGAGTATTTAAGGTCTGGTTTTTTGGTTGAAATGACTTTATTGACTTGTTTGTGATAGCTAAAAAACATTTGCATGGTTGTATGATGATTTTATTTGTCAACTTGACAGTTTTGAAAGTGAAAGTAGAACACATTTAAGAGGTGCCAAATGAATGCAGTTTATTCACGGTGTCAACAAAGATCAGAATTTTATTTTCTTATATGCTACATGACCACTACTATTCTCAGCAGTTTTCTAGAGAGGCAGGTCTCATGACTAAGAACATGTAAGTGAATCTTAGTTTGAACTTCATTTTGAAAAATGGCTAACTAGAAAGCTTGGACTATATTGCATTGGACTCAATTGGATTTGATTTACTTCCGGTACACCTCTACGGAACGCTGGGGTTTAAACGATTTCCGCCTCCTTAACGGATGGAAGAGATTTTAACCAAACGTCGCATGAATGATCTTTAGATGAAGATGTACCGGAAGTTAAAACAATCTCACTGAGTCCCGTATACAATTTACCAAACTTTATATTTTGTCATTTTTCAAAATGAAGTTAAAAGGGATAGTATTATTGGAAACTTCGTTCGACTACACCAGGATTGAATACCAAAGTGATTTACTTTCTGTATACCTATAAGAATACATAATTGTAAATGAATTTTAAAAACAGCTATTGTGTCAATGCAGACAATATCAATCTTATGTATCATAAGCATAACCGAGTTGTGTTTTACAATGGCGACCATGGGGTAAACTTTTAAACTCATCAAATGTTTCCAAATATTTTATCAGGAAGTATATTTCAGTGATTTCTGGTGTTACACATATATGTATATACGTCTCACAACACAGTTAATTTTACATAGCTCTGCATATGTAGCTGGACCCCTCTGGACCACTGTAGAACCTAATGAATGTTCTTAAAAATATTTTCTTTGTGAAACTTGATGTCTGTTGCACGAAATATCCAACAAAAAACACCGGGTTGACCAATTTGCTATTTTTTAATATCAATAGTTTGAAGAGACCCTCTTGAATTTGTCCATTTCACTGACATTTTCAAATGTATCACTACCCAGTATTAGATTCTCAGATCTGGACTCAGAAACATTCAGGCATATCCTAACCTGTATCACATCATGAACTTGTCCCATTCTTGTCACCTGCAACAAAAAAAGAGAAAATATGTGCACATTTTAAGAAATAAGCAAGAACCGAATAACACAGATCTTTATTAAAGCTCCAGAAAGTTCCTACCGTGACTGGCAAGGAAAATAACTGTTTAGTGAGACCTATAGGAAAATCTTTAAAACAACTTCTCCGAAACTGCACAAGCTATGTAAGTCTGATCACGTGCCATAAGGTTAAAGTTCTCTATCTAGCTTTTTAAAATGGTGACCCCAATACATATATACACAAGTAGCATATGTTTATAATACTCAGTACGGCATCGGTGGTCACTAACAGTTTACAAGATGTAACACACCCATTGATTTTAACATTGAGTTGCGTGTGTTTTAAAATGCAATTGCAGTTGTCATTCATATATATTGTTCGGGACGCTTGTTTCTGCCAAAGGTTTTATGGAATTCTAAGACAAAATTGAAATAGGACCTAAATAAAATGTATATCAGTGAATCGGACATTTTTCGTGGTAAATAAAAATACCTTTAAAATCGGTTGAGAAATAAAAAGTTCACATCCAAAAATTGTTTTTGATATAGAGAATATTATGTCAGTGCCTATTACTATCAAATTTATTAGGTGAGCCATTCCTCGTTTTCGTGCCGAGCCTAATAAACTTGATAGTAAAAGGCACTGACATAATATTCTATTTATCATGTAGATTATCCACATTTTCTGTATGAATTACTATTATTACCTATTTCTCAGAATGTTACTCTTATAGAGGACGCCGTCATGTTGTTTTTTGTTTGTTTTATGACGTCAGATAACGTTACGTACAATAAACGGCGAGGGATTCCGCATTGATTTGCTTTATTGGTCAGTGCCTAATAAAGCAAAATTTATTAGGTCACCCCTTTATTAGGCAGAAAAGTGTATATCTGCATGATAAAGTGCATTTTCAATGCAAAATTCTGCTGCATGAACATTTTGAGGAAAAAACACTTTTATTAGAACTTTTATCCAAAAATACTTTTAATATGTTGGATAAATGTAAATTAAGACACTCTAAAAGTTTTATAGCAAAATGTTAGGGCTAACTGAAGTTATTTGAGATTTCTTAATTTTCGGTTGCACAAGCCACAAGGAATTTACATGGGAAAAGCCCCATTAAAATGCATTTTTTGCTGTAAAATATTTATTTCTCAACCGATTTTGAAAAGTAATTTATTTAATTTGTTTTTATTTAACACTAACAATTCAAGTTCTAATGATATATAACTTATGTATGTAGTTATAAAATTGCTCATGTTAATGCCAGCGCCCCAAACAATAAGCACAATTTAAAAAACAACAACATTTTCATCACAAATGACCCATAAGCTGCAACAATAGCCACAAAAACGTGAGGGTCATGTATCTTCTGAAAACACTTGTCTCAGGAATGAATGCTCATGTTAAAACATTTAGATGAAAACAAATAGTAGTCATACACTCATTTCCACATAATCAAACAACTCACAATTTTAACATGACAATGCTTGAAAAATATAACAAATAGATCCACAATGCCACTTTAAATTAGAGGAAATGCTTTTTATTACAAAAACGAAACGAGAATTTTTACTGGCTGCCATTATGCGACCAAAGGCCGACACTTCATGTGCTGAGATGGGTGTGCTACACCTATAAAGGAAAAATCTTTATTCAGATTGTTTAGTTGTTTTGGTGGGAAATGGGGGTACCTGTAGTTTTTACCACCATTGAACTAGGAAAAATCACCAGATCCATACTTCGGTGAAATAATTACGGAAGGTGGTTACATAACAAGCTCTAACATTTAATCCGGGAAGCATTAAACAAGTAGCGAATTAGGAACAACTGCATGCACAGTATATTCTAAAGGAAAAAAGAAACTCAACTCAGTAATTTTCGCTACATATTGTATGTAAAATATACTTCTGTAAATGGCTACATTAGACTTTTATTTTCCGATAACAGACGAAAAAAACACATACCATACTCAAGCAGCTGAGCAAACTAAGGATTTAAAATGTTGCAAACTTTTTAGATTAAATACAATGCTGAAATGGCTCAAATTTTCAAAGCGGAAGTTCAACATTTAGTAATTCCGTGTAGTACTGTTTTAGGAAGTCCAGACCAGCACAATAGCAAATGTAGCATTCAAGAACCACATCCAATCCCAAATACGCACAGACACAAACAACAATTACAAAGATGAATAAAAGGCAAGATATGACTTCACAAACATAAATGGGTTGACAATACGGATACTGCCTTGAAACGGTCAGTTGCAAAATGCCGCTGGGGGTTTAAACCCGGTTCTAGGGTGCAAAGCACTGCGGGACTTCTCTGGAACATTACATGGAATTAAGTGTGCAGTATATATATTAATTAAGTGTGCAGCTATATTATATAGCGGAAATTACTTTTTAATAATATTACTTTCGTTACATAATGTTCTTCATTACGTTACTTATTTCGTTTAATATGTGCAATACTAATTCGTATAATGCATGCGACGAGATCCAATAAATGTGCGAAATACGTCACGAGTATGCCTAAAAGATTAAGATGAAGTTCTCCTTATAGAACACTACATATCTACAAAACTTGCTCACTAAACTGATTAAGGAACTGCCCGGAATACGCCATCATCCGCCGAGGTTACTCGTAGTGTCTTGTACACGGACAGAGTGAAGAAACCCATATATTTCCTTCATAATGGTATACTAAAACGTTTGGTTTAAGTCAAATAAATTATATGTCTAACAAACTATTTTTCAATGACTCAAGGCAAGAATGAATTTGTCGTCTGACACTGCTTATCAATAAGCATCAATTGAGAATTAAAATAAATAAAACATGACGTTTGTCTCATGACACTCAACTGATGATTTTATAAATATATGGAACCTTTGTCATAAGCGTCTTCGTGGCCGAATGGTTAACTACGTTGCGTTGTAAACCTTCGCCTCTCACCGCTGCGGGTTCGAATCCCACTGGGAGCTCGACTTGTGAGGAAGTGTCGATTCTTACGGATGGCGGGAGGTATACAATACTGGTTTTACTCAGGAAAAATGGGTGGTCTGCCACTACCACAGAAAAATCGACCGTCATATATAACCTTACATGTGTTGAAATTGGCGTAAAACACCATACAAACAAACAAATCATAAAAACCAGAAGGGTTACTATATCATATGCTTACAGTCAGATGTTAAATATTACCAGTTTGTTCAAACATTTCCGTTATTTGTTACGTTTATGCTTATATTTAGTCTAAAGATGTTGTTTTTTCGCTTCACATTAATTCTACACTAAACACGCAGATCAGAAAGTTGGGTATGTAAGAAAATAAACTTGACACAAGGTCTTTATAAACCACGTTATTTTGAAGTTCAATCCATGTATAGTATTAAAAAAATATTAAAATGTCTTAGGTTTCAGAATTAGTGTTGGTATGTACTATGAAATAAAATCACTATATACTTCAAATTTACTCAAGAACAGATACGTTACTTCAAAAAGTTTATCTTTTAGGAACAGTGTGATAGACTGAATGTGAAATTGCCTGATTAGTCATGCAATTAAAAATTCTAACAATGTTTAGGCATTAGAGCATCATAAAACTTACTCGAACACTTTACATGTTTGATAAGGTATTTTCAGTTTAAATAAGCCTAGTAATTGAGGTAAAATAGCACACCTGCACATTTACCGATCCTTTGTCTTTCGTTTATCATAGATAGTAATTGAAGCAATAATATACCATGTAGTAACACTAATTTAATTTTGCAATGCTGACGAAAAAAAGCAGGATGATAATAATTTGATGAATCTTTAGACTAACTCCAGTGCAAAGCCAATGAATAGTAACGTATCTGTTTAAATGATATGCAAACATCGCATATAATTCAACAAAATGAACACAAACATGTAACACACTGAAACTTTCATAAAATATTTAACTAATCAATAGTAGTTCTTTAAAAATAACTTTGATTTATAAAACAAACACAGTTTCATTATCAGATATGGTAATGTATCTATGGTAACGTATCTGTTTTTTTACGGATCTACTTTTGCATGAACATGTTGTCAATAATTTCGCATCTACAACCAGTAAGTAAAGCACTTTTATTTTTATCTCCATATAGCCGACAACTGGAGCAGTTTTTTCCCCAACAAATAGCATTATCTCAGATAGATAACATGGATAACATACACTTTTTAAAACAAACAGATACTAACCAGTGTACCCCACCGGATTATCCCATCACAAAGATTTTTCCCATGGTCAATTTCGATAAAGTTTATACCAAATTGCTGTGTCTGCAAAGTATATAAAAATATGTAGCAATTTGTGTACTGCGAACACAAACAAGAGAGGAAAGTTGCAGACACGGGTTACTAAGTCTGTCCATGACAGGTACAACACCTGTAACACCCCGCCCCCAACCCCCCCCAGGTGCAACACCTCTAACACCCCGCCCCCAAACTCCCCCCTCCCCCCCAATTCCTAGCACCAACTTAGTCCTGTTTTAATGGGATGACAGTAGGGTAAGTGTGAGGTTTGGTGCACCCTAGAACCGGTTTAAACCCCCAGTGGCCTACTTTGCCACTGACCGTTCCAAGGCGGTAGCCCTATTGTCAACCCCTTTGTGTTTGTGATGTCGTTTGCATTTTTTTATTGCTTTTGCCTTCTTGTTTGTCTGTTTGCGTGTTTGTTTCTGTGTTTTGTGGTTTACTGTCCTCCTTGAATGCTACTTTCCCTGTCCGATCTTTTTATATGTCTATTAGTAGTATTCTAAGAACGGACTTATAATTCCAAAGGACAAGTAAGTAATAACACTCAGCTGTTTGTCACATTAAATCTGGATTCATTAGTTTTTCTCCTTAAAGCTTTAGAGTCCCTATATCAATCGATTTCTTCTTTGAAGGCGTGTCTTTATTTGTAACTTCATGTTCAACAGCTCATGTCGAAATCGGGTATATAAGCGAGCAAATATAGCGAAGGAAATCATTTACTGTATATACATCGACCAGTGCACATCGTACCTATACACAGGTAACAGTATTTTTTACAAAAAAAATAGTTAGCTTCTTTCGGGACTCCAACACACGACCTTTTGATTTCAAGTCCTGTGCTCTATCCACTGAACTACAACGCTACTTGAGAAAATAGTATACCAACTACCATATATTATGAGTCAAAATAACTTAACATATTTGAACGCAACTAATGATGGATCAATAAATATGCAGTCCATATTGTCGCACGTGTAAATTAACATTGCCTGGTGTAATACTGAATATTATCAATATGAAACTAATACTTCGCCTCAAATGAACCATATCTCGACTTGTTATTTAGCGCTTGATGAGTATGTGTGCGCGCTCTTGTTATTACGTAATGCCTATTTAGTGTTACAAATGCTACAAAATACCAATAAATAGCAGTGGTCTAGAGGTTGAGCGTACATCTTTCAAATCTTACAAGTGCAAGGCTGGGGTTCAAATCCATTTTTTTATCACATATATTCTGGAGCCGTATATTTATCGATGTTAACTGTACGGAGGCTAAATAAAAATGTGAAATTTTACGTATCGATTTCTCCTTATATACCGACTTTTGGGGTGTTCGCCGATTTGAAACTACTTCACACGTGACTGATTCATATTCATGAGTTATTACCAGTTAAAATAGGGACTGTACAGCTTTAAGCTGTGAAGGCTTCATAACGCCTACAGGCGTTCTGTACAGGTTTGGTTTGTTCTTCTTTCTTTCACGGTATTAACATTTCAGCTTTGGATTTTGCCAATTTTCTTAAAATATTTTATTTTGTTGTTTTAATTTCTTGCTAAAATAGTTAAATCAATGTTTTATGAATAGTAAGTTAGATCTTATACATTAACAAGAAATATAGGTAGCTAGAAAAAACTTTTTTCCGATCAAAAGTGCTTAATGATATTATTTGATCCTAATTAAACTTCTTTCAATGGAAGTTCTAAGCAGATTACTTTGTATTTCATGTCAAAACTACATTATCTTTTCTAGAACAGATACATTACCATATTGCACAGATACGTTACCATATTGCACAGATACGTTACCATATTGCACAGATACGTTACAAAGAATGTTTTAGATGCTGCTCTTTAGTTTACTTTATCTCCTGTTCAGCATGTATACAAATTAAAGCATATGGATTTTACGATATACTTTAGTAAATTATTCGTTTGGTTCTTCAGTGTTTTGTTCAAATAAATATAGTTAAGATACTTACCTCAAAATCCAGATTTAGTTTGAAGTAAATTTCAAAGTTTCCATTAAAATGATGTTAAAATAACACGTGGCTATCAGAGAGATCAGTATAATGCAACGTAGTTCATTTGAAATCATCTGGTGACGTAACATTTTAAATTAAGCATATTTGTATAATTGCCGTTAACTTATCTTTTCGTAACGCATTTGTTTGACGAAAAATAAAACAAATGCTCTGTTCCATTATTTTTTGCCGCATTTCAAGAAAATTTATGAGCGGTAGCTAGCATATTTCACTACCACTCATGAACAGTCTCAATCAAACCGAGACTGCAATATTTCGTATGTGTCGTGCTCGGCCGTTTCCAAAGGTCCATTATCATACTATTTTTTCAATATTGCCATTGAATGATTACCATGCTACATGGGATTCTTAGGTGTGTGTAATGGTAAGCACAACTTAATCAGAAATGATGGTAACGTATCTTAAGGTATTATACCACTAATTATTTTCCCAATAGACACCAGTGTTAAAGTGTCACATATTAATGAGTTGATGCAAATTCAACTCAAGTATGGATAATGCAGCAGTGTAATGTTCATATAGAAAACTAATTTTCCACTTGAAAAATCACCAGAAAAGGTGGGGTCACAAGACATGTAAGAAAGTTTTTGCTTGTTTACTAAACAGGTCAAGGGTACAGCTGTTTTCATTGATTGACTGTTTATTGTGTCGATATTGTGTGAGTTAATGGTTTAGCGTGTTTATCGAGGGATGAGAAGTTCTCACTGCATGCACGGGCTTGACACACGATAACCCCTTATTGGCGCTAAAATTACTAACTCCCGCCTTCCTATCTCTACCTACGAGGCATTCTACATCTAGCTTTCTGAGGGTAAGGTCGCGAGACCAAACTTAGCTATATTTTTATAGTTTATGGATAGGCTTTGCCATATTACATAAGCTCTTATCTTTGAGCATATTTATTGAGAAACGCATATTATGGAAGTGTTTTAAGTGTTTTCGTACGTGAAAAGTTGCATTTGCTGAATTGAGCCGTTTAGCTTACCTGATAGATTTTCACTTAGTTTTACCGTTGTTGTTCTTACCGAGGCTCAAACTAATGGTTTAATTCCTATATTGCGAACCTGGACGAATAAATAGTTTAAACCTGGGAAGTTCTGTGTGTTAAAATCTTACACCCGAGACCCGGTTATAAATGGCGACCACGACGAGAACTTGTGATTTGTGAATATGATTTTTATATTATTATATTGATTTAGTTATTACGGTGCTAGTGTTCACTGTGATCTTTTGGCAAAGAGGTCCTATTGACTTAGTGTAGGGTGGGGACCGGTTAAGGGTAGAGACATTAAGATGCCATCTGAGGAAGAGATGCTCCAGTATTTAGCGGCGAAGTATAGTTTTACGCCTAAGCCACTGCAGAGAACGTCGACTAGGAAGAGCGTGGCGGAGATAATGGGTGCGACACCCAAGACACCCAGGAATCCTCCAGTACCACCAGTCAGATCTCTAATGAGAGAGGCATCTATCTCTTTCAGCCTACAAACAGCTAGCTCTCATGCAGTGCCGTTGTACCCTGTCCCTGTGCCTAAGATACCATTGTTTTCAGGTGACGAGCCACAACCGAAGAATTAGGTCAGCCATACAGAGTGGTTATATGAGATCAGGTGTTTGATCAAGGACCCAGAGATAGGGGAAAGCCAGGTTTTACAGGCGATAAGAAGATCTTTACGTGGTACAGCCCGTAAGATCATTTCTCAACTTGGAGAGGAAGTAAAGGTGGACGCCTATGTTGAGAAATTGAATGCACTCAAAGCAGCACCCTGGTGAGAGCATTACAGCTTTTGGATGTCGGCTGGAATCTGTGTTAGAAACTGCCTTCGAAGGAGGATACCTACCCAGGAACTCCAATAATGAGTTGATGTGTGAGCGGCTATGGTCCGGACTACACTCAGCCACCTTGAAGACGCAGACTAGACACAAGGTCGACACCATCCAGGATTACAGCACACTGCTGAAGATAATCCGAGAAGTTGACAAGGAGCTGAAGCTAGAAGAGCCAGATCCAGCCCTGCCTTCAAGAAGCCAGTGTTTGCTGATCAACAGAACTGGCAGCAACAACTGAACAACATAGAGTCAAAGATGGAATCCAAGATGGACACCAAGTTAGCGGACCTTCGGTGCGAGTTGAATTCCAAGTTCGACATGTTGCTCCAGAAGTTAGATGTGGTTACCATTCAACCGCAGCAACATTTTCAACCCCGAGGTGCACCCAGAAGGTATGGAAGAGGCTTTAGAAGAGGCCCAGTTAGAAGCGATACTAGGAACATCCAAGGACAAGGTTTCGGTAACCAGACTTACCCGCCTGGCCAGGGAGGTTACGATGACAAGTCCCAGAGGCGTGGTAGAGGGTCATTTGGTCGAGGCCAAGGTCTAGAGAATCGCCCAAACTTAATTCCGCTTCTATAGATGGTCAGCAAGAAGTGGGTGATATCAAAGGCCAACCCAACCCAGATTTGATAGAGAGGATAAAAGGCCCTGAGAACAAGGCAGATACTTTATTTCATGGTATCAGTACTATTTGTCTTTTAGATAGTGGCAGCATGATTACCACTGTATCTAATACATTTTGTCTTTCTTTACCCGATAGGCCACCTCTCAGCCTAGATAATCTAGAAATTGATGTTTTACTTGCAGATGGATCTTCTTGGAATATACTTGGATACATTGAGACTTGTATTTTAATCCCGTTTTTATTTAATTTTGAACTCAATGTACCAGTGTTAGTTGTTCCAGATACCGCATCTAATTTAGTTTGTCCTGTCATTATTGGCACAAATGTTAAAGGACGGTGTAAGTCAGCTGCTGAAGGAGAAG
The DNA here is from genome assembly GCA_037043455.1 of Cyrtodaria siliqua. NCBI lineage: Eukaryota > Metazoa > Mollusca > Bivalvia > Adapedonta > Hiatellidae > Cyrtodaria > Cyrtodaria siliqua. The sequence continues at coordinate 164,664 of JAWPHD010001603.1, forward strand.
CACCTGCAACGAAGACACCTGCATCATGGCAGATAGTATTTGACTCTATTGCATGCCAGCCTTGTATGGTACGGTCAACCAACAAGCAAGAAGTCGAGATTGGACCGTACGAGTCCATGACACTTAATGGCATAGCAAGGGGTGTGAGTCACAAAATAGGCAGTGTTGTGACGGAGAATATAGACTCCAATAGTGGCTATCTAATAAGACCACATTTTGTAAAGTTGCCACAAACTGAAAATTTTGCCAAGGTGCCAGTTCATTTATGTAACATGACTGCAAAGTCAGTATTCATAAAACCAAGATCTAATTTGTGTAAGATCAATGAAGTTAAGATTTTGAACTACCGGCAGCAACTGAGGACAAACAACCATCAGATGACAATTACGGACTTAAGATTGACGAAGCCAATCTTACTCCAGATCAGCTACTTTGATTACGCCAAGTATTAGGCAACTGGAAGAGTATATTTTCTACGGGAGTTACCGATATTGGTCATACTAATCTTGTAAAACATAAGATTGTACTAACTGATAACACACCATTCAAGCAACCTTACAGGAAAATACCGCCTGCAATGTATGAAGAGGTGCGGCAACATTTGAAGGAGATGCTTGAATGTGGTGCTATACGAGATTCCGACAGTCCCTATTCTTCAAACGTGGTTCTTGTTCGCAAGAAAGATAGCTCTTTACGCTTTTGCCTAGACTTTAGGATGTTGAACGCCAGAACTAGGAAAGATAGCTACATGTTACCGCGTTTCGACAATACCGTGGATGTATTAATCGTTACTTTTCGAAATTGGACCTTAGATCATCATTAGAAGGTTGAACTCGAAGAGGAGGACAAGGTCAAAACTGCATTTTCAGTCGGCAACTTCGGATTTTACGAGTGCAACCGTATGCCATTCGGACTATTTAACAGTGGCGCTACTTTTCAGCGTCTAATGGAAAAGTGCATGGGCGAGCTACATCTTCGTGAATGTCTTGTATTTATTGACGATATTTTATTCTTTTCCAAGACCTTCGAAGAACATCTTCAACGGTTAGAGTCTGTATTTCAACGTTTGAATTATTATGAATTAAAATTGAAACCGTCAAAATGTGAACTCTTTAAAACATCAGTTTCATACCTTGGACGCATAATTTCTGAAGAAGGGATTGGGACTGATCCTGCGAAGACTTCTGCTATTTCAGATTGGCTTATCCCGATGAATATCACCGAACTTAGAACTTTCCTAGGAACTTCGGGGTACTATCGTCGTTTCATAAAGGACTACGCCAGAATAGCCCAGCCGTTAAACAAGCTGTTTGAGGGTCAAGCGACCAACAAAAAGGCCAAGAAAGGAAAACAAGGCGAAGAAACCTGTCAAATGGACATGGGGCGAAGCCCAACAGACAGCCTTCGACACTTTGAAGCAGCAGTTGACGAAACCACCAGTTTTTTGCAGCCCTTTATTGTCCACACTGATGCTAGCAGTGTTGGACTCGGAGCCATTTTGCTGCCGAATCAAGGTGGAGCTGAACGTGTTATTGCCTATGCTAGCTGAGGACTTCGTGCCAGCGAGCGCAATTACCGAGCGCACAAGTTGGAGTTCCTCGCGTTGAAGTGGACAGTGACAGTTAAATTCCACGACTACCTCTTTGGATGTGCCGAATTCCAGTACAGAAGCTCCTTAGAGAATGGAGAAGGCTCTACATAGAGGACGGAGTTCTGTTCAGAACTGCATCTCAGGATGGTCAGGATGTAGAACAAGTCGTCATTCCTGAAGCCTACAGGACAATAGCCTTTAAAGGGATTCATGACGATATGGGGCACCCTGGGAAAGACAAGACTTTGTGGCTGGCTCGGCAAAGGTTTTATTGACCTGGATTAGAAAACGACATCACCAGAAGGATCGAAAACTGCAATCCCTTGCAGAAACCAGACGGCAAATACAACAACCAAGGCGTTGTACGAGAACTTCATAGTTCATTATTCCTTCCCAGAGCAACTTCATAGCGACCAAGGCCGAAACTTTGAGTCAAAGGTCATCAAAGAGCTATGCAGGTTAGCGGATGTAAGGAAAAGTCGAACAACGCCATACCATCCGATGGGGAATGGAAGTGCCGAAAGGTTCAACCGGACTCTTCTAAAGTTGCTGGGAACACTCCGAGAGGTCCAGAAAAGTGACTGTAAGACATATATCCCGTCTCTGGTTCAAGCCTATAACTCCACTAGGAATGAGGCTACTGTTTACTCACCACACTTCCTGATGTTTGGGTGACTCCCACGCCTGTCCATAGACACCTATCTTGGAACAGGACCAGGCAGTGAGGAAGCCAATTCCCCAGCAACCTACATATCCAAACTTAGGAAAAAGATGAAGTATGCCTACAAAGTCGCAGGAGATGTAACTAAGAAGAGAGCCGACATAAACAAGAGAAACTACGACGAATGGATTACAGAGAACAAGCTTGAGATTGGGGATTTAGTGTTAGTAAGGAAAGTACATCTCCAAGGCAGACAGAAGCTTGCAGATAAGTGGGAGAGAGACCCATACTTGATTCTGGACATTCCAGACAGCGATGTGCCTGTCTTCAGAGTCCAGTTAGAGACTGGCAAAGGTCCTGTCAGAACTCTGCACAGGAACCTTCTTCTTCCCTTCGTGTCGATTCCACCGACAGAACCCATAGAAACGACAGCTACTCTTCATCGCAAGAAGGAGACAAAACCAGCTGCACGCCCTAGGGTTGAGTCTGTTTCGGGATCGGAATCGAGCACGTCAGAAAACAGCAGTGACAGCCAACCGTATATCGTGCCCCAAATAGGATAGCACGTCGACAACCTGTGGTCAGAACCCCTCCCGATAGAAACCGGACTACAAACCCGTTAAATGGAGGCGTTACCATTAGGTCAGAGGTAACCAGCAATAGGGAGCCGTTGGACGCAAGTCGAAACACTTCTGGTGACAGAACTGTGGATTCCACGGCTAGCAGGATTTCTTCAGTTGCTGACCGAACCCAAATGTTGGTACTCCAACCAGTGAAACAGTTCCAACCAGTGAGACTGCAGTGAAACAGTTCTTATGGGAGAACCAGGGTCATCATCGGAATGACAATTTCCGAAATCATGGTGATCAGCCGCGTGCAACCGCAGTCGCAGATAGCAGGCGGTCATCTAGCGACCCAGTTCCCATACCAAGAATCAGCCCAAGGAGACCAGTTAGGCAGAGACGACCACCCGACCGATTTGGAGAATGGGCATTGTAGTGAATCTAAGAATTTCTATTATTTTTCAGATTTCATTTCCCTCCAGGGTGGCCCGTTCCATTAAAATAATTATTTGTTACGTGTAGACAGAATATGATATGTTTTGTTATTTCTTATCGGTTAGCTTTACTCATTGTAAAGTGTAGAAGCGATAAAGATACCGATTAATGAAATACATATTTTCCTTTCAGGTAACCGAATGGATTTAATAATTCATCAGAAAAGAAAGTTGTTTATTTTGCTCGTTAATACAAAACCTTCTAGTTTTGCAGAGCAAAGCAGAATAAATTTACATTTATTTTGAAGGTGTTCTTGATATCCTTATTGTCATTTGTATATAGATGTATTTTAATATTTTAGCTCATGACTGTCCGGAATATGGTTATATTCTGTCCAGGCAACCAACTTTGTTTTATTTTTCTTAATACTTTTAGGGCATTAACTACTCTGTGTTAATAGGTAATAAGGCAATATGAGTTGCTCCCCTTAACAAGGATTGATGAGACCAAGGTGTTACGAGTTGTCTCCCTTGGAGAAGCAACAATATTATTATATTCATTGTATCAGTCAATAGGGATTACCATGGAATACACTGGAAATACCAGGAGGTATTTCAAGACAGTGGGGGAATGTGTAACAGAGTGTTTATAGAGTGTTTTGATGATAAGATCAATTGTTTTAATTATATTTATATGCTAAGCTGGCAAGCGCTCGTACTAACTGTTTCATGGTGTACTATGTTGCGTACTGTGTTGTGTGAGTTAATGGTTTAGCGTGTTTATCAAGGGATGAAAAGTTCTCACTGCATGCACGGGGTTGACACCCGATAACCCCTTATTGGCGCTAAAGTAACTAACTCCCGCCTTCCTATCTCTACCTACGAGGCATTCTACATATAGCTTTCTGAGGGTAAGGTCGCGAGACCAAACTTAGCTATAGTTTTATAGTTTATATATATGCTTTGCCATATTACGTAAGCTCTTATCTTTGAGCATATTTATTGAGAAACGCATATTATGGAAGCGATTAAGACTGTTTTAAGTGTTTTTATAGTATACATGTACGTGAAATGTTGCATTTGCTGAACTGAGCCGTTTAGCCTACCTGATAGATTTTCACTTAGTTTTACCGTTGTTGTTTTTATTTGTTTCAGGCTCAAACTAATGGTTTAATTCGTATATTGCGAACCTGGACGAATAAATAGTTTAAACCTGGGAAAATGTGTGTGTTCAAATCTTACACTTGAGACCCGGTTATACTCACATAGTGTAAGCATAGAGTCGACATTTCGAAAATGTTCATCAGTGATCCAGTAAAACGTATTAATACGCTTCTTATACAATCATACACCCACAAAATCGAATAGGAATGGGCAGTTTTCCCCTACTTATAATGCCCGTTTTCAGCAAAAAAGGAGGGATTACTTTTTAATATAGGAACTACATTCGACTACACCTCGGAGGCTTACATGTAATTATTGGTGGTAAACCTTAATAAATATTGGTGAAATATATATATCTCAAGGACTTTAAAACATTTGTCGTATCTTAGTATTAAGCAAAAATACAGAGCCCCTGCAAGTTACGTGAACGCCGCTTTATCTTTAAGACCCCAAGGTCTTGGCTTATATGGCGAAACGGGGTACCTTGGGTCTTCATTATAATCGTCTTTATCTGCCTTCAGTGGCCCCAACCTTTGATTTTATCGAAATATATTTTATTTGAAATGCATAATATATCGTTTGTATATTTTTGAAGGGTTTACATATGTGTTTAAGACGTAAAATTATCCATTAGTACGAACGCAGCTCCTGACCGAAAACATAAGACCCGCCTTCTTTTTGACGTCATAATTTGTTCATCCCGAAACCCGCGCCATTGTTCAGTTACACGTTCACTGTTTAGCGTGCTAAATTGTTCATGCTTATGATGGAGCGGGTCGTTGGAATAGGGCCCGTGTCATCGAATTCTAAGATCGCTTTCATTACAATAACAAGGATAAGATAACAGAAAGAGACAAGACGAGATAGTGTTATAGCACACGCATGTACACATATATAACACTTATCTATTTTTATATATATCCGTTGAAATGAAAGCATGTGGTTTAGATGTAGCGCATTCTAAATTTGTAAAGTGGTGCAGGGCCTATAATACTTAAATAACACACCATTACATTTGGTTTAATTTTTCAAATGGATACAAACGTATGATCAACGTATCTGCAACATGCGTATTTACATGTGAGAATGTAGAAGCAAACAGATTTCAAGTCAAAATGATATTGGGTTAATCAAACCGGCGTGATTATTTTGATTATTCATCCCATTTCAAGAGTCCATGTGTCTCTTTAAATAATGCATTATAGGCTAAGCGATCAATATTAAAGGGACACACGGCTATCTTGATTTAAAAAAATCAACTCACGGCGTTACGGTAATTTTTCTACACAACTCTCAATCATTAATATTAATTATACGAATAGTATAAAGAAAATTGTATTTGCATATTAGTAACTGTTGATAATATTGCACCAATAATATAATTATGTTCAATTATGGTAGGATAAGATACAATAAAATAAAAACTATAAACTATATTATTTATTATTTTAATTACATGCAGAGGCAAGCAGGGTTAAAATGATACTGGATAAATAAATTGAGACGCTAATGTCAAGGCTTGATAAACATTTCAAGATTTCCATGTGTTTCTTTAATATAATTATGTAAACATCTAACCGGGCGTATACCAGTTTGACACGTCCAAAGGCTTGACGTGTAAAGGATCAAAGAATGTGTTGCGTCATAATTGTGGTAAACATTTGCACAGATGTGAAATCGAGACAAGTATCTACGTGACAGGCGGCATTTTCAACTATCGCGATAAGTGTCATTGAGGGGAGGGGTGGCTTGAGTAGAACCTGTAGTTGTGTCTACAAATTGGACATAGACAATGTACACGATTAAACAGTAATATAAACATAATTCATTGGTCTACACTGGTGTCTTTAATATAACAGCGATGCGCGTGCTTTCGACGACTAGGGGGACCCAGTTTGTTAAAACAACTTGAAAAGATACAGTTGTTATTTATACTGGCTATACTTTTAAAATGGACACGTTTACCGATTTTCTTTTAATGGTTCTAGCTTTATATCACAGCCATATTAATAGTTATTAGGTATGTGTTTATTGATTAATTATAAACCATTACCACTCAAAACTGTGAAACAGTTTGCGGTTCGCATTTAATTTTAAACAATTTAGTATAATCCGTGAACTCCGATGATGATAGTTTATAATTATTAAATGCCGCTCACAAAATGATTGAGGCTTCCTTTTTTTTCACAACATGCATATCATGTTTTAATTCAGTTTGTAATATAAATACCGAGACAATTATCGAGCTTTTAGTAGACTTGATTGTAAATAGATCGATAAGCTCCGCCCACAAATTAACTATATCGATACAACTATAATAAGCTCCGCCCACGGCTAATCTGTATTTGCTTAAACGAAATAAGCCGTGTCCACGTAATGACTTCTCTGAAATATGGTAAAGCATCTGTTTGAGTTCTGGAGACGGCATTTCAACAAGGACAGCTACTAAAAACAACTATATTTCTGGAAAAGACATCTTTCAACTCAATCATGTGTAATCCAGGCTTACAAAAATAAACTCGTTGTCCGTCCAAGAGAGAGAAAACATATTTTATAGCAATAACAACATATGCACCAACACTTGGGACAATGCAAAATTGGTCAATTTGTGACTTTTGGGGGATATAATACTTGCACGGGTATGGTCACTGTTATGTATTTTTAACACACTGTGAGGTGGTTTAAAGTAAATTAAGAGGTAAATGGATTTTTCACCAGTTATGTAGGCGACGCTAGGGACAGCAGTTTTCACTAATGTGCATGTTTAGTGTAGAATTAATGTTCGGTGTGTTTTATAGATGTCGACGTTACTTGAAAAGGTTATTACGGTTATGAGACTAAAGAATATTCAAAATGTATAGAGGATATTTGTTGTTTTGGAGTGAATAACAGATTGTATTTCATTGAAAAGTGTGGAAACTTTATTAAAGTTTGGTCACTTCGAGATATATACTATTTCACAGACATTTGTATTCATTTTGTGGAAAAACAAAACAAATAAATTCATTGTTGAGGAAGAGACCATTCGTAGCGGCAAATACCTCCACGTTTTATTTTGGTAGATATACATTGTAGGTGAACTTTTTAGGAAGGAAAAAAACAAATTGTAAGCTGCAAAGCATCTTTATTTCTATGTTGAATAGATGTGCAAACAATTAAACAGAATGAACAACAGAACATTATTCACAATTTTACAAAGTTCAAATGAAACAGTAGAAATTTAATTTAAAAATCTGTATTTCTTTAAGCAAAAACATCTTCAGATATACTCGTATTTCCATGGAATGACTATCTTTAACAATACAGTAGTGCATTACGTTCACCTATGCGTAGTGAAAATACGTTATGTAACAAAAGATAGATTAAGTCCACCCTTAATCATATTTATGTTTGCCCTTTCCCGCCCCTAAGTTCAAATTTTGGGTCAGTAGGTAGACATATTTTTTTTTTTTACAAAAGTAATGCCATTTTGTACTTAATAAATTGAACTGGCATATATTTAAAAATGAAAATCAACACAACGTTTTAAAAACCAGATGGCTAAAATGGCCCTAATTCGCTGGTACATACAAAAGAAGAGGAGTTAAAGATTTTATTTTCCTATATACGTGTCACTCTATGTAAATTTATGACCCCAGTACGGAGCCACATATAAACCCAGGGTCACCATTTGAATAAACTTGTTAGAGAAAATAAGCTTATGCTGCTTGTATATATATATATATATATGAGAGCCCTACGCCTTGTGGGTTCGAGGATGAATTTTTAAAGTTTAAGAATGTATGGTACATGCTAAATATCCGACATCTATCTCTGCCTTTTTTCTGAGAATAAGATTTTTTAATGATTGTGCTATATAACTCTTATGTAAAATCTGCAAACACCAGGGCGTCACCATTTGAACAACAATGGTACAGGACCATAAGCTAATGCTACATGCAATACATGAGAGACCTATACATTGTTGTTTCAGAAAGGACGATTTCTTTCGTTTCTTCCTGTATATACTAAAGAAAACAAGAAAATCGGTAGAACGATGGATGCTCCCCGAAATGTATCCTCAACTTATCATATGGCTCTGTATCACCCAGCAGTTTTCAATTTGCAGTGCCATCAGTAGTTGTGACTTATGCTTCGAACAAGAATTCCAAGAATTACGTGGTCCGAGTATTAACTTTCATACCCCATCCAACCCCTTCTCCGAGAAGCGAAAACGGGATTGGCTGGAGTATGAGATAAAATTTTCGGCTTTAAAAATTAGCATATTGTAAAATTAAAACATTTAATAGGTAGTTCTAAACAGGTTACCTCATTTTTTAAATAAAAAATGCTTTCAAACATGTTTTATTGTCGAAATATCCGTTATAAAATCATGTTAATATAAGCTTTCCCATCGCTTAATGGAATTAAGGCAGGGACCACGTAATGTATAAAATTACAAAGGGCAATAACGCTAATTTGAACGAAGATTTGTGGTAGATCTCTGCACTGATTATATGCACTATCTCTAGATAAATGAGTATTTACATTGAAAATAAATACTAGTATAATACTTACATTTAATATATATTAAAGTATGTAAAACAATTACTTAAAATGTGTAACACACTGATACGGTATATAACTTAAAATATCTGGTAAAAAACTTCTGGATAGCCTGATTAACCGTGACTGCACAAAAACATACGTATAAATGTTAAAAGGTTATATACTTATATCTCTCTCTATATGCATATTCATTCACGCATATATTCACACATGTATAAGTAGTGAACTTAAATGAGAATATATGTGTATTTAGTGTATTTATATATATAATGAGTAAACTGTGATTCAGTTAAAATAGTATTAGTTCATAAAGCTAAAACTCGCCTTTTATACATTTTAAGAAGTAAGTTTGCTTACTTGTACTGTAAAGAATCACAGTTCATCAGAAAAGTTAATTTTTCAATAGACGAACAATTTAAAAATCTGTTATCTAACTGGCTTGCAGTATTTAAAAGATCATATCTCAGATCTGAGTAAAAATCACAGTCGACTAAAAAATGAGTTTCATCCTCTGTAGTTGTCTTGGTACAACATTTACAAAGTCTTTCACTAACATGTGTTTTCGGTCGAACATAACTCCCTATTTCTATTGCTAAGGGCAGATTGCAACTTCTAAATTTAGCAAGAATGCGCCGATGACCCCTACTTAGATTACACTTTACATAATAACCAGTTTTAAGTTCTGTCTTATACTTTCTATACGTTCTTACTTTTTTACCATTTTGACAGTTTTTTCCATCACTCTTTGCTTTCCAAACTATATATTTTTATCTTCTTGGTGCAGGTATTCACGTATCTTACGTATACAGAGACTTGCATTTGGATTTATACATATCATATATTCTGCAAAATATGTGCTTTGAATAAACTGTAGCATTCTACATTCCCATGACCTTGATTTATTCAAAGACCATTCATACACTCTACGTATTATTCTATGTTCTGGCATATGTCTTATTCTGCACCATAATCGAACCGTTTCAATTTGTTGTTTAGTGCCACAAGACTCCCACCCTAGATCTACCCTGGCGAAGATATTTGAGTACCTCCCAGAAAATATCGTCCTGCTTGATTTAAAACAGTTTCTATTTCACTATATTTATTTTAACCCCATATACCAGAACAAAAATATGTTTGCTTTTTCGTGACTCGAACACACGACCTTCTAATTTACAGTCCAAAGTGCTTACCACTGGGCTATGGCGACTTCTTAGTATATAGGTGTTAGTTTATATAGGTATAATTATTGTATATTTACAATAACTTTTGAGTCATATTTTTGGGATGCTGAACCCTTGTTTGTTTATTTGTTTTTTAATGTGATTGTCTGATATTTTTCACAATTATGTCATTTATTAATTCCTATTATTTAAGAAAAATACATTAATAAAAGCTTTTGTTAAAGGGACATGAGGCAACCTTGGAATATTTATCAAACATTGAAGTTGGCGTCTTGGTTTATTTATCCACTATCATTTTAACATTAAAGCGTTCTTGCATATAATAAATAATTTTTTGAGTTCTCTTTCCATTTTATGATGGACGAAGTGAGCTTATCGAGATTGTCGTGTGTTCCTTCACTTCATCTTTACTACAAACCACTTCTTCCGAATACATGTCCACCTACCCCAGCCATTTGTCAAAGTACATATTTCACTGATCATATCATCTTCTTTTTTTCATATTTTTTTTTACTCAATTCAAACTACCTCAACATTCTAAATATCTTCATAATATTCTAGAAATATATCTCATCAGCAATTAATGCAAACACATAAATATGTTTTGATAGCTTAAATATGCGCCTTTGTTCTCAAGTTACTATTGCTTACTGTTGCCATATAACTTTTTATACTTCTTAAAATATTTTAATTATTATATAATAAAAATTTGCAAATAAATACACATGTTTGTTTCCTCCTTTTGAAAACAATCTGCGCCGCCCCACTGATGCTTTTAATCAGTGAACTATGCTGAGCTGAAGGCGACTGATGTCCGATGCAAATAGTAATTGGGAAAGGAAATATTTGTACAGAAATAAACTGAAATCATGCTTCTTCAAAAGTGTCATAGTGAGACATTACTGTCATGCTCTAATGCTAGGAGCGACTTCTCATCTTTTCAATCAAGCATCTGGGGTCTGTTGTACTGTTTTAAAGCAGCTTCTGAATTTATGAACTGGAGGGGATAAAACCTATGGCCGATATTGGCATGCACTTTGAGAAGATTGTCTACTTGTAAACTGACACGATTTACCCTGTGATTACCTGAACTCAGAAGTATTAATACAGTATATATTATACTGCGCTTCACGTCTTCGTTTGACTGATATACTGAAAGGAAAAAGAAAAGCATAATGGGTATTTCCGCTATATATTGTATGTTTAATAAGCTACTGCTAATCGAATGGTACAGGGCGACATTAGGCCCGTCCTTTCGAAAAGAAGGTTTAAACAGCACCGAACACAGCAATGGTTACCCCTTTAAAGTTTCATTATCGGCGTAATGCGCATTTGGCTCAAGCAGGTGAGCAACCGTAGACTTTAAACGTTGCAATCTCTTAACATTAAACACAATAATGAAATGGCTTGACTTTTTCAAGCGAAACTTCAACATTTATGAATTTCGTGTGACAAAGTATACTTTAGTTAAAAGGTCTACTACATGACAGTGTTGTCCTTTCTGTATTTAGTTGTAGCCCCTATTTGTATAAAACACGTTGAGATATATCTGGAATATAACGTGGAATTATGTGTATATAATAGTTTAGTATAGGCAATTTTTTGATTATGCGTTTCTTTTTCCTTTCAGTATATTTAATGTCACTTTATAAACGTGGCAGTTATATTGTTTTCATTAAAGCAAATAATGCTCTACTGTTTTAACTATAACGTTGTTTTCATAAGCCCACTTGAAAAAAGAGAGTTTTTTTCAGGATTGATTCGCATTTTTCCGGTGTTTATGCGGTTTGCAATGAGATCATTTTACATTGATAAAATGATAAATGAGACCAAATGAGACTGGGTGAATCCTCAAAAATCGTTAAAAATCGAATCAGTACATATCTATTGGCATGTGTGAATATGTGTGTATGTATGTGTACATATGTGTGTTTATATATGTGAAATTATACGTATATATATGTATACGTATATATATGTCCGCATATTTGAATATATAAGGGTACATATTTGTTTACTAAAGTGCGAGTGTATGATCCATTTATTGTGTCTGAAATGTCATATGCAATCACCCAAGTTTCGATGGTGATGGATTATACGCTGACGAAAAAGTTAGGAAGTAATATTAACAATAAGCAGTAATTTGTTTTACTTTTATCTAAATGTTTGGCATAATATGGCGATGGCTGTGTTAATAGATGCCTTATAATGGTAATACTTATAGACATTATTTATAATTTTATTACTTTCCAATTAAGGAAACTGTTAAATACGGGTGATTATGTTGCTCCGTCAACGGGCGCAAACCATATCCCGCTAGCAAATGCCCGTCTGTCGTCTGTCCCGATGACGGATGCTGACGTAATAACAACATAAGACAAGTCGTTGGCCCCGATAACGGATACTGACAGTTATGCAACTGCTCGCATTATTCTGAGTGTAGCTTAAATATTCAGTCTATTATTGAGAACGAACATCCACGTAATTATATCTGTAGCTCAGCCATGACGTTGACTCAAGGACACGTAACTGTAAATATATAAGAAACACAGTAGAAAGAGAAAATGAAGGGAGGTTAGGGTGGGATTTATCTTATATCGAGTTTAAATGAGGATGTACCCCCACCACCCACCACCCCGCTGGGTACTGAATACTTCTTAATTTGAGGTCTGAGTACTGAATACTCCTTATTTTAGAGACCGAGTACTGAATACTATTTATGACATCATAGTTCTTTTAGAAAATGTTAATAGGTGCATTTTATTCTAGTCTTTTTCACAACATCATCATCATTTTCTGCTATCATACCTATAAAGATTAAATATCTAAGAAAAAAGAGGATCCAACAGGCTTGTATCATTATTACTAATAAAATGACGAATTAAAAAATTAGGGAACTGTATATTTGTTACTTTTTGTCTTTTTTCTTCTATTATATTATATTTCCTATACGAATGTATAGATATAGCACTGTACGGTGTTATACCCTGGATATGTTTCTTACACATTAAAATAAAAAAATATTAAGAAAAAATAAAAATAAAGATAAGATAATTATTGACTTCTAAATGACTAATCATGTTATAAAAACTATAAAACAAGTATATGTTAAAGCACATGTTCATGCAATCCCGGAACGTTAATGCTTAATTACAAAGTCATGTAATATTGTTTTATGCCCCCACAGGGAGAAATATAGTAATTACACTGTCCGTCCGTCGGAAATAGTGTCTCAGCTATTACTTGGAAACTACTGAAGGGAGTTGCGTCAAACTTCACACAACTGTTTATCACATTGAGAAGGTGTGTCGCGCGCAAGAATCATGTTCGTGTCTCAAAGGTCAAGGTCACACTTGTAGGTCAAAGGTAAAAAAATGTGAAAAAAGTCATGTCTCACCCATTTATTTGGGAACTATTGAAGTGAGTTGCGTCAAACGTCACCCAAATGTTCATTACAAGGACAAGGTGTGTCGCGTGCAAAAATCATGACAGTGCTTCAAATGTCAAGGTCACAGTTGGAGGTCAAACGTCAACAAATCGTAAAAGATTCATGCTTCAGCCATTACTTGGAAACTACTGAAGTGAGTTGTGTCAAACTTCACACACATGTTCGTCACAATGAGAAGGTGTGTTGCGTGCAAGAATCATGTCAGTGTCTCTACGGCCAAGGTCACAGTTGGAGTTCAAAGGTCAAAACATCTTAAAAGAAATCATATCTCAGCCATTACTTGGAAATTACTGAAGGGAGTTGCGTCAAACTTCACACAAATGTTCATCAAATTGAGAAGGTGTGTCGTGCGCAATAATCATGTCAGTGCCTCAAAGGTCAAGGTGACAGTTGGAGGTCATAGGTCATTTCTTTCATGTCAGCCATTAGTCCAAAACTACTGAAGGAAATTAATGCGTCGAACTTCACACAAATGTTCATCACAATGAGAAGGTGTGTCTTGTGCAAGAATCATGTCAGTGCCTCAAAGGTCAAGGTCGCAGTTAGGCAGATGGTTTAAAGTGGGGGCATCCGTGTCCCATGGACACATTTCTTGTTTATTACATAAATGCTTCTTTATGTTTGTTAGTATAACTACCCACAACAAAATAAATAATGCTTGTTTAATATCATTATGATATGATGGTTTTAACAAAATACCTATGGCAAACATGTGTGACCCAATTTGGATAGAAAATTAAACAAAGAATCGGGTCCCGGAAAGTAAATGTTAAATAACAACTAACCCAAACCCTAACTTCTGCGCTGATATAAATCAATTTTTTTGAGAATTAAATAGAAGAATATGTACGCTCATAGTCATTTAGCCAAAATCCTTGACTATTTTTAGGCGGTACCGGAAAGTAAATCATTAATTACAAAGTCATTTTTAACACAATTACATAACAAATACATATTTACGTCCGCTAGAAATAATAGTATGGGTAAGACAGGTCCATGTCATTTAGACAAAACTCTTGTCTAATTTAGGAAGTCCTACAAAGTAAATCATTTAATTACAAAGTCATTTTTAACATAATTACGTAAAAAATAATAATATATTTATGTCCGCTAGACCATTCTACATTAATATATACTAATTTTAATTATAAGAAAACAATAGTTTAATATGAAAAATAATATTATGAGTAAGACTGGTCCATATATGATAATCACATTTGATAACAGGTCCCGGAAAGTAATTGTATTGAATTGGGGTTTAATGCGCACCAACACATGAACAGTTATAAAAGGAATAAACATGCCAGGCTCATCCTCCATCTACATCGAGATAAAATATGGAGAATGGGCCTAGAACCTTCTCAACTGCAGAACTGCAGAGTTGCTGCAAATTCTATTGTAGACAATCCATTTACGCTGGAGCCACGTTTATTGTTTTTCTGCCACTGCTCTAGTGATTTGAGCGAGATGGCACCTGAAACAATGCAGGAGTCATGATGAAGACCTTTAATGAGCATGAACAAAACATGATAAAATGAGCATGAATTTGGGGGGATTCTACCCCTCTGCCTACCCCTATAGTTATTGCTAAATTACAAAGTTAATTTTTTTTAAAACAAAATTTGATTATCTGTTTGTGTGTACACATAGATTTATTCATTCTGCGTTGAAATAAACCATTTATAAGAAAGAGAATCAATAAGAGTTATTGGACACACACACCACCTATATTTTAACTTTATTTAACATCGTCCCGACTTCTAGTAGTCACCAAAAAGGGACTTAACTGTGTTCAACTGTCGAAAAATGAAGGCCCGTTTATCAAAATTAGACCTTTATTTACATTTTACGATTTCTTTTTTACATTTAAATGATAAATATTTGATTTTAAAAATATATTGTGAGTACTAAATACTAAATTGTGTGTTGTGCGAGTACTGCGTACCAGGCTCGTGCGTACTGAATACCGCCTAAAACGCCCTGAATACTGCGTACCAAAAGGGGGCGGGGGGGGGGTCAGCCTCTTAAATGACCTTATAATGAATATAATGAGGACCTGGAAGGATATTTACTATTTTCCCAAGTGCATAAATGTTTTAATCTTTATGCGATTTAAACTTATATTATACATTTACGAAAGAGTTAGCAAGTAATAATAACAATAAGCAGGATTTTTTTTTACTTTTATCTAAAAGCTTGGCATAAAATGGTAATACTTATATAGACATTATTTATAATTGTATTACTTTCCATTAAGCAAACTGTTAAAAACAGGTGATAATGTTGCTCCGTCATCGGTCGCAAAACATATCCCGCTATTGGCTGTATAGTGTATACCAGATATCGTCATTTTTATGTTGGTTCTTCAATATATCTAAATCAAATCTAGTCATCTGCCGGTAGAGAAGCTTACCCCTTTGCCGTAAATATTCTGTGTTTGCATTGATTCTATTCTCAGTAACAAGTGTCACGTGACCGATACTAAGTATAGACTGAATTGTGTCGGTGGGTGGGGGGGGGGGGGGGGGGTGGGGGGTCTGAGCTGAATGTAGTGGTTATCGTCATCTTCCGTTTAATACCGAATAACCCATATTTCGGATGATGAAAACTTGTGTAGTTATTAATTGAAACATAAATATACCATTGTCTTTGAATACACAGACAAAAATTGTCAGAAAAATGTTACAACTACAATTTAAAACGATTTTTCAACTCTACCCATCGAGTGTAATTACTTCACTTCGACGTTCATAATTTAAAGGGAAATAACTGTTCGCAAATTTAAATTTGATTGACGTGGACTCGTTGTCTCCCCTGGCTGAGAATGTTTGGCACATGCTTTTAGTTTTGGTCATGTGAAAGTCAGATGTTTTAAAAAGAAATTTTCCTGCGCATGCGCACTTAGCGCGTGATTCCCACGATTGTGTATTGTTTAAAACGGTATTTATATAGGTAAACGGGTTGGTTTGAGAGTGTATGTTAACATTTCTAAAATATCATTTCCTCTCCAATCGTCTGATGTTAGTGTGTAGTGATTTGTAAAGTGGGGTCGAAAAATAATCACAATATTGAGCGTTTTATTGATAATGACGAAATCTGGTGAATAACGATAACTGGTACACAACCAGTAGCAAATGTCAAAAAAATTCCCGAGTGATGTAGTTACTATGAAAATGAGGGGACCTTCCGCCACGCGTGCTAGCTACATCCTAGCAGAGACATGGAATCTAAATCACAGCCATTGCCTATTTCAACCCATAATGGGGAAGCATTAGACATTGTTGTAGCAAAACAATTAAAAGTCCCAGATATAGAGAATATTATGTCAGTGCCTTTTACTATCAAGTTTATTAGGCGAGGCTTAGAAAACGAAGAATGGCGAGGCTCTACCGAGCCATTCTTTGTTTTCGTGCCGAGCCTAATAAACTTGACAGTAAAAGGCACTGACATAATATCTATTTATCATGTAGATTATCCACATTTTTTGTATGAATTACTATTATTACCTATTTATCAGAATGTTACGCTTATCGAGGACGCCGCCATGTTGTCGTTTTTTGTTTGTTTTATGACGTCAGACAACGTTAGGTGCATGACATCAGATAACGTAACGTACAATAAACGCCGAGGGAGTCCGCATTGATTTGCTCTATTGGTCATTGCCTAATCAAGCAAAATTTAATAGGTCACCCCTTTATTAGGCAGAAAAGTGCATATCTGCATGATAAAATGTGTTTAGCATGTCAAATCCAATTGCGATGTGTGTATCATCATTTCCGGCGAAAATAACGTGTGTTTCATAACTCTCTGGAATTGTTATAATTATATGCCCCTCCGTTTGTAAAATAATGAAATATGTACCTAGTCAACAGTTTATTCTGTTCCTGGTCGTATATGCAATAACGTGGGAGTTAATAAATCGCCAAGAAAAGCGTGATAGTATCTGAGACCAGACCAAGAATGTGTTGGGCATAAGCTGAATTAAACTGTTAAACAACTTTTTCATATCCCACGTTATCTCTACACTAGTTTTTGAACCTATGTCATTACCACCGCCATGTAAAATTGAAATGTTGGGTGGTGTTTCATTAAACTAAAATAAAGTTTTGATTTTTCCCTTCAAATCTGCAATCATCATGCCTGCTTTTAACTCCCATAGGATACTCCCGTTAATAGCACGGAGACCCAAGTGAACCCCGTCTGGGCGATGAACATCACGCTGGAATGCATCCCTTATACCATCCAGACTTTGAGCTTGCATTGCGGACCTAAAACGACGTGAGTACAGGTCGAACATGCACCCGTCTTGTACAAGCATGCTATTTAATTGGAAACAATTATGACTCCATAAATCGTTTATTATCATTGAAAATAAAGATGGAAGGCGTTTCTCTAGTTCCATCGGTATATATCTTAGCTGTACATTGTCCAGTTTGACTCATATATACTGAAATGCAAAAGAAACGCAACACGTTTCCGCTATATACTGCACGCTTAATTGCACATAATATACCTCAAATACGGATACAGAGGGCAAAGAATAGTGGTATTTGACCTGGCTATGTCTCAAGTGGGGCTCATAAACTACGAGATCATCGAGACGCTAAAGAATGGGGTGTTCTATAACACAAAACATGACAGCAAACAGAAGATATACAAGATACCGCATATGATTGTTTTTTTCAAATAGTTACCCAGATGTCCTGAAGTTCAGTAAGGATAGGGTGAAAATACATGTATTGAAATAGATAATAAAGGTTAACCCAACAAAAAAAACTTATTTCTTTAGAAGAGTATTTAAAATTATCAGAGGATATGTAGAACCTATAAAATGCAATTCCTGTGTTGATGAAGCGAGTTATAACTAAACGCTAGCCCACTTCGGGGTCTGGTAAGGGGTTTTCTAAGTCAGTAACCTCTGAAGGAAGATAATAGAGAAACCCTAACCCTAAGGCAAATCCTATGGTAACACCGGTTGCTGGAACTACTTTCGGTATCATGATAATAAAAAATTATCATGATAAAAAAAAGGTATTATGATAACCCCAAAGTATCATGATAACCCCAAAGTATCATGATAATCCCAAACGTGATAACAAATAAATATCGCGATAGTGAAAGTAGTTCCGTCCATACAAAATACATTAGCCGGAACTACTTTCGGTATCATGATAAAAAAAATAATCATGATAATTTTTTTGTATCGCGATAGTGAAAGTAGTTCCGTATGCCTACTTTTCCTATTATCTCTGAAAAATTAAGTCTCAAAATGTCAAAATTGACAAAAAAAATCCTCAAATTTTGATTGCTCGCTCAGCTTCTTTTTCTATTGAACATGCGGCGAAAAGATTGTAATTTACAGGGATTTATTTACCTGCGAGTCATGAATCAAATACTCATATTTTTAAATTTTACTCACTATTATTATCATTTTTAATGTTTTTCCATACAGTGACTCAAAGTTTTTTCATTAAGATGAAAAATGACTAAGTAGGATACAATTGTAGATAAAAACACTGAATGTATCTCCAAAAGTACCAGTTTTTTAGCAAAAAAGTCCTATTCAAGCCTTTGCAGTAATAATAGCATTTTGATTGTTTGATTGAGTACCTTTGAAATAGAAAAAAATCAGGGTAACTGTATATATAAAATGTTCCTACTTTTTTGTTCAAAATTACTGTTTTTATACTTTATGCTTATATTGTTCCTACAGCTGTTACAGAAGATACTTAACAAGCCGTTGTTAAATTGTTTAGGCCAAATAAAATAGTACCTGTGTTTACTGTAACATTATTAACAAGAAAAGTCATAGTATACAAACTATACTATGACGACGAGCGGCAATAAGGATAAATATTGTGGTATATATAGTATATACTGTACATGTATTTATTTTAATGCATATTGTGTGTGTTTTTCGTGTAAAATAATAGTGAGTTCAGTTTGGTGTAGCAAAGGCAGAGAACTAATTGGAAAAGTAAAATAAAGATGAAATGTTTTTATTTGAAACTAAACGTGCAATTTAAGTGCTTCGATATAACCAAGAAAGCGCTATATTCGCTATTTTATATAAAGCAAAGACTTGAGGAGCTTGACGGCGAACTGCAAAAAAAACTTTGCTAAAATGTATAATTTCGCTATAGCTGAGTTTCAGCTATATGTATTCTTAAAAGTCTGACTTTGACTGTAAATAATGTTTCATTGCGAACTTATATAAAACAAAACACATTCTGAATATGTACATGTATGAATAATTACAATTTACATATAATATGATCAAATGTACATATTTTTAAGTTCATGCTGTACAAAATAAAACGTTATTGATGTGCAAAAATAAAAACTGTATGTACAACCCTGTAAGTGTACGGTCCCTGCCAAGACTTGAACATGGATGTTTTTCTTAGAAAGAAAAGCGTGATTCTTTACACTACAGAGATCGCCCAACCATATAGCATATATAGTGACGATTGAAGCGTAAATTTACTGTACCCCTCGTGTATGAATAATCAATATAGTTAATTGTAAATTCCATTTTCTGTATACGTTTTGAAATCGAGGTGAAACTCTTTTTTTTCTAATAAAATTCCAAGGATATTTTGTATACGTGTATGAGTTTGTTATAATGTATGTAAACGTGATTTAGACCTCACTTCTCAAAACGCAAATAATCGGGAGGTGTTTCATTAAAGTAATGTTTTAGGAAGAGCGTGACGTCATAGCTTCTTTCATTTTGTGTGTGTGTGTAGAAGCATCCCTTTTACTTCACATGTTCAAAGAGAGGGAGACGTTGACACTTTAGAGTTATGCAAGTAATTGTAAGTAGAAAATGTGTTTTAATGTGCATACAATTTACAGTGTCTTCTGTCGGACGTGTCAATGAGTTTAGATTGTTTGCCAATTTTATATAATGTCTAAACTCAATGTTTCTATCGCAATATTGAATTATAATATAAATATTACGGCCGTGATAACCGCCATCGTCCTACTCTTACGGTTGTTTTATTTTTACCTGCGTGTCTATTAATAGACTCTCCGCTTATTTTATGTAGGTCAATCCGTGACAACACCAACTGCAAATGTCTGCAAGCCTATGTTTAATTTGACACGACCAATAGAACACAATGTAAATTGTATGCACATTAAAACACAGTTTCTACGACTACTTGTATATGCCAAACTCCAAAATGTCAACGTCTCTCTCTCTTCGAACATGTGAAGTAAAAATTTAATGGCCGCTTCTGCGCATACAAACAAGGATGAAGGTATGACATCACGCTCCTCCGCTAATACATTACTTTAATGAAACATCTCCCGATTATTTGCGTTTTTCCAAGTAGGGTCTGAATCACATTTACACACGTTATAACTAACTCATACACGTATACAAAACTTCCTTGGAATTTTATTAGAACAAAACATATTTCACCTCGATTCCAAAACGTATACAGAAAATGGAATTTACAATTAACTATATCCATAGACGAGGGGTACAGCAAATTTACGCTTCACTGGTCACTATATACGCTATATGGAATCGCCAATTAAGTCAAACCTAATCGTTCTAATGATTTCCATACACAGTAATAGTTAACTGAATTTACATATATCATGAATAATAACGCTCTATGAAAAACATGGATTGGTAGGTCGACTTTTTTATATTTTTATTTTATTTTTCATAAATGAAAATGTTAAAGCACAAGACCATTAAGATACATGTATCGACATACTTTAGTGGCTGACTTTAGTTTAACCCGATTTAATTAATTTTAGAGGCATTTAGTAAATATAACCTCTATAAACCAATTCTATTAAAACAAAGTATGTGATTGTTATCGATGGACGTGGCGTCACCATTAATGGCATTTGTTCTCCTTTCCGTTGACAAACTGAACATTATAACTAGTCTGAATAATTTATCTTTTTATTCCCAGTAAAAACAAGAGGAGTAGGTGGTGTTTTAAGAGAGTCGGTAGGGTTACAGTAAACACAGGTATTATTTTATTTGGCCTTACATAGTATGCAGTGCAGAGTGTGTAACTTATACTATTGACATTCATTTATATTTAATACATGTAGTACTCTTTCAGATCCTGAGAGTTTGGAGTAAAGACCAGACGAGGGGATATTTGATTGTTTGTGCCAAATATGAGGAGCTATACGAGAAAGGTACATTAGTCACTTGAAGAAGAAAATCTTACTATATTTGTAGCTATTTTAGTAAATATGATCATTAAGTCTGTTAAGTGATAGGAAACCTTGGCATAAGAGAGACATTATTTGTAGGTTTTGAATCTTGAAGGCTCATTTCACTTTTGCCAAAAAATATAGCATACAGTAAACTTCTAATAGCTTCAGTACACAGGATTGAAAGAAATCCTCCAGTCTAGGTGTTAAATGTATATTACATGTACACAAAATATAATTTTCAAAGCAAGCAATCGTCAAATTTGTTTATTGCATCGTTGGTGGGTTGTTAAAAATTAAAATACACTGATACAGAGCAATATACAGATTCCCATGTACTTAAAATTAAATCCAGAATTCAAAATCAAGCTTACCCTGCCTACCTTTTTAATAGTATCTGATGTCCAGGGCTTTTCCAAGCCAAATTTCACACATTAATCATTATTCTGAAGTGTGATTAGTTACATCACATAATCACAAGTTGAAGGTACGTGGTTTGAACCCTTAAACATTTGTTTTGTCCCCAGCACTGAAAAAAAAAGTCATATAAATAAATGACAAAAATATAAACCAAGAAAAAACAGTCCTACCCCAAAATATCTACCCTCCCCTAGGTAAGAGATATGAGAGAAGGTCACCAAGAAAAAACTTACATCATGTTTTTTCGCACTCGCTTGCAAATCACATTTAACATTTTTATGCCGCTGCCATTCGTAAATGGTGAAGAGGCATATAGTGTTACCCCTGCCCGTCTGTGCGTCAGTCCGGGCAAAAACGATGTCCGCACTCTAACTTAGCTAATTGTTATCGGATCTTTTCCAAACTTGGTCAAATAGTATATGGGCACAATGTCTCAGCCAAGTTAAAAAATTGGCCCCATCCTGGGCGTAGTTTCAGAGTTATGGCCCTTTTAAAAGTAAAACATCTCGAAATTAATGGTGTCTGCACTCTAACTTGGATAATTCTTATCCGACCTGGTCAAATTATATACGATTTCCAGCCCCATCGACCCTGTAGTTCCAGAGTTATGGCCCTTGAAAGAATAAAAAATTGCAACATTAATGGTGTCCGCAATGTAACTTGGCTAATTGTGTTATCCAATCTTCTCCAAACCTGGTCAAATTGTATATGGGCACAATGTCTCGGTCAAGTTTGATTTTCGACCTATCGCCCCAGTAGTTCCAGAGTCATAGCCCTTGGAATAGTAAAAATCGCGAAATTAATGGTGCCCACACTCTAACTTTGGTAATTGTCATCCAACTTTCTGCAAACTTGGTAAAATTGTATATGGTCACAATGTCTCACCCAAGCCCGATTTTAGGCATGATCGCCCCCAGTACTTCCAGAGATATGCCCCTTGAAATGGTAAAAAATCACGAATACATGTTATAGCAAGGGCATCCGTGTCCCATGGATACATTTCTAGTTTCAAAACTACTAGTGGATAAGAACTCTATAAGATTTTATCTTTCGTTCTGATCCTTTTGGTTTTGTGTACAAATATTGTGTATTGTTTTAGCTATTTGGAAGTAAAATATGTTTAAACCAAAACTACTAGTCTGTTCTATCATAAAATGAACATTTTTTAGTGACCTTCTTGCTTGCTTCACCTAAACTCGCCCATTTAGTCTCTATTGGGAGAGCGTCCATCTTACCAGTATGTATAATTTTAGTGTGGGCTCCGAGTTCAATCCCCGGAAGTGGTACTCCTTTTTTCCCCCGTTTTTGCTACTGAATTCCGTTAAAACATTTTGTTTATATTTAGTAAATATTTAAGAATGGTAGTTGTGTAGTGTTGGACAACGTAGTTATTTTCTGTTTTATAAGCTAAAGGTTACGGCTAATGCAGCTTGAAATAAGCCTTCAGCAGGCGACACAAGTGTTGCCTGAAATACCTTTCTAGTGGTTGTATATATGTATGGTTCTACTTTCATTAGCCAAAGACAAATTTGAAATCGGTGATGAGGTTGTTAGCTTCGTGCAAGCGGACACACTCATTATTGATGAGGATGGCTTCAACGGGTTAGAGGACAATACAGTCTTGTACGTGCTCAAACATTGGGCGAAGATTTATGTTTGCCTGGATCATCCACTGCACCAGGTAAACACTACTTTAGGCAAATAGCTACGTGCCTGTGATAAAAAGCTACAATAATCTTGAAAAACAAATGTCATAATCAAAATATTTACCTAATGGTTATTGCATGTTGTACATCTGGGCCTAGTTTGCTTTGTTTGCACTCTGATTTTTAAGATATTAGTCAGGTAGTTATTATTTCCCCCAATATTTTGTGTTACGAATGTCATGAATCTGATAAAAGATATGCATCAGAATGAAAATTAACTAGAATTGCAGTTTTTCCCATTAAAGTCTAAGAGCTGGTGTCCATATGCTGAGAGATGTTATTTTTAGAAAAAAATAAATTAAATGCACTTCAGTTTGTATACCCTGTGGTTATAATATAAAGTTGTCTATTTGAAAAGAGCTTGTTTTCGTGCTTTATCATGGACATTGTCTGAAACATGTTGAATACAAGCATATTACTATATGGCCTAAAAGGTGTACTAGTCATTCCATTGTCTCAACATTTTGAATATATTTATTTGCTGAAGAACAATATATAAAGTGTTTCAAATGAGTTTGTTGTAAACCAGGCTCAGAATCTGAAAGAATTGCAATATATCACTCACAGTCTTTAGCAGCATTCATTGTACACATGTACACATTAATTATATCACAACATCATATTGACAAATGAACTTATGCTCCTGGTTAAAATAATGGGGTATAAAGAATAATCACGAAACCTTTGAAAACTGTGAGAACACCTGAAGGTATCTAATGACCTTTTCTTACGAAAGTTGGTGATGGTGATGCTGTTAAAAATATATTTGAGGTGGGCTTATAGTGTGATTGTTTACAAAATGACTAGGTATGATTTGTTAACGTTGAATAATTTCAGAGAAAGACAACAAACCTTCCCTACTTGAGTTGGTGCAGAAGATCAGACAGAAGAAAACTAGTTTGGTAATATTATTTTGCTATGAATTAGTACTCGCACTGTTTAAAAAAAATCATGCAAGTGATACTTATATTACGGGCAGGTATAATGGTTTGAGCTTGTCCGTTCTTCTGGAGATAAATTCATGCATGCATCCGTCAAGGGCAATAACTTAGTAGCCTGTGTGGATTTTCGGTCCACCTGGGGTTGCATGGCAGATACTTAGGGATCATGTTGTCCGTCGGTGTTGTTGGTAATCTTTTGTCTGTTACTAGTAAGACAATGCATTTGGTTGGACAGATATGTTCTCTGTAAATGTCCATGTTTGAAGCCTATTATGAATGTTTTGAAAGCTGAGGTTTTTCTTTATCTTTTGTTTTTGTGTGTTACTTGTTCCATTCAGAAATATTTTCAATTCAGAGATAATTTGACAATGTTTTTATATATTTTTCTTTTGTTTTCAGAAGGCTCAAGGTGATCTATTGGGATCACTCTTCGTCCGTCCTCGTTAACTTTTGCTCAAACGACTTCTCCTTAGAAACCGCTTGGCCAATTTTGACCAAACTTCACGTGTATGATCCTTAGATGAATGCTTTTAGATTTGTTAAAATTAGGTCATCAGCGCCACAGATGGCCGCCATTACAATATATTGTCGAAACCTTAAGAAATCTTCTTCTCAAGAACTGCTGGACAGATTTTTACAGTTTTTCTTTTAAAATGGTCGCCAATGCATAGACTATCAAACTACAAACTTCAAAAGCCAGAGGTTTAATATTTTGTATTTACTATAAGATTATAGTCCTTTACCAAGTTTGTTCAAATGGAGACCCTGGGGTCACAATTGGCTCCGCCCCGGGGGTCACAGTTTTACATAGGCTTGTATAGGGAAAAACATAACAAAAATCTTCTCTGAAACTAAAAGAGCCAGAGGTTTAAAATTTTGCATTTACTATAGGACTATGATCCTTTACCAAGTTTGTTCAAGTGGTAACCCTCGGGTCACATTTGGCCCGCCCTGGTGTCACAGTTTTACATAGGCTTGTATAGGAAGTAAAAAAAATATCTCTGAAACTACAAGAGCAAGAAGTTTCATATTTTGCATTTACTATAAGATTATGGTCCTTTACCAAATTTGTTCAAATGGTAACGTCAGTTTTACCTAGGCATGTATAGACATAGGCTTGTAAAGGGAAAAACATAAAAAATATCTTCTTCTCTGGAACTGCATGAGCCAGAGGTTTAATATTTTGCATTTGCTATAAGCTTATGGTCCTCTACCAAGTTCGTTCAAATGGTGACCCTGGAGTCAAATTTGTCCCCGTCCCGGGGTCACAGTTTAACATAGATTTATATAGGAAAAACATTAAACACTCTTCTTCTCTAGAACTACATTAGCCAGAGGTTTATACTCTTATGGTTCTTTACCAAGTTAGGAGTCGGATGTTGTACATTGACTTGTATAGGGAAAAGCTTAAAAATCGTCTTCTCTAAAACCACGAGACAAACAGCTCTCATGTATAACATGTAGTCCTGGGGTTACACTCTAGCACCTTTATTTTGTGTTTGATCTTTACCAAACTTTGTCGGTGTCTTTAAATAAATGTTGTTAACACAACATAGGCCATATCTATTTAACAGTCCTAACCAAACTTGCACAGATTGTATATGACCATAAGATTTCGAAGAAGATCGATAATAGGCCAGTACTCAGGTGATCGATTTAGGGCCATCTTGACTCTCTTGTTTTAGCTCTACGGGCCGAAGGCAGCTCATGGGATGGCGAGTTGTCTGTTGTCCGTCGTCCATCTGTTAACTTTTGCCCCGTTAAGACAATAGGGCCTTCATTTTTCATTTGATCTTTATCAAACTTTACCAGATTGTTTTCAAAATAGTGAATTCAGATTGTTTACACGAGAGTTATGGCCCTTGATATATTGAATTGCTATATTATGCTTTGTTACATATGTAGTTCAGGATGTTAATATCAATAAAAGCTGGAACAAATTTGTTAAAAACTATTAATGTCTGACTCACATCCGTCAGCCCAACCCTCCCCACTTTCCTATTTTTTTCGTTTTTAGTGTTTTTATTTAATGAAGTTGTCTCCATCATTGAAGAATGTGCGGCAAATTAAAAATCTCTTATGTCAGACTAGAGACAGCAGAGTTATGGCCCTTGATTTATAGAAAAAAATATTGACACTCCATCCCATGGAAGTTATGTTTTTCATTTGATTTCACTCGATTGTCACCAAATTTGTAGAGCAAGTAGAGCATTACAGTTACAGGCCCTCTTGGGCCTCTTGTTTTTGAGAGGAATTCCAGAATGAACATCTAAATGGTTACTTGAAGGTTTTCCTATGCTGTTTGCTAACCTGACAATGGTTTCTGATGACATTTAATGTTAGACGTAACTTTTTGCTTTTCAAATTATATTTTATTATTTTTTTGCACATTGATTTCTGATATTGGAAAATAGTTTCATGTTTCCATTATTATTATTATTATTAAAGACATCGTATTTTATTCTCACAGTATTATGTAGTTTGTCAATGGAAAGACTGACTATGATGTGTTTAGTTTATTTCTCAGGCAAGAATTGTCTTTCGACTTAAAATATTACCTTAGCTTAGTTTAAGGTTTACAGATTTTACCTCTTGGTGATTTTAATGATTTACCAATCAGTAAAATTATTTTTATAAGGCAGGAAATTTGTGCTCATACTCTTTGCTTGAAAAACTATGGTGGCATATTTCTGCCGCTAGATACCTAGATAATTACCACAATTATTTGGAAATAATGGCATGCATTTTTCGATATAATAATGCATTTTACGAAACTCTTATACAATTTGTAAGATAAAACTATCTCAGTACGATAATGCCTACTTCGGCCATCATGATAGTTCTGATTTCGCGATAATTATGAAAATATTATATTGCGTTAAAGTGAACACAGAAGTAGGCAGCATGTTTTTTTTTAGATAACAATGTCGAAAATTAAAGAGAAAAAGTAACATTAACTCGAAAAATACACGATAAATTATCTAGCTATCTCGTGGCAGAAATATGCCACCATAAAGAACATATGTATGGTAGAAGTAAATTTCTTTATAATATATAATTGTCTATATATTTTTATATTTGTTTTAAATATTTGCTCTTATTTTATTTACCCCATTTGGGTATACAACCACTGCAATCTCCCAAACACACCGTCACATGCAGAGGGGCAGGAACCCCACTCATATTCATTTTGTCATTTTGTATCATGCTCATTCAAGGTCTTTATCTTGATACGGCGTATGCAAACGTGGAAACGTGGCTCCATCGTAAATGGAGTATCTGCTATAGAATTTGCAGCAACTCTGCAGTTCTGCAGGTAAGAAAGTTCTAGACCTATTCTCCATATTTTATCTTGATGTAAATGGAGGATGAGCCTGGCACGTTCATTCCTGTTAGGCGCCATATAACCTTTCATGTGTTGGTGCGCCGTAAAACCCAATTATATTCAATGATTTTATATATGTTGATTATATTATGTGTATAATGATAACAGTAGAGTGTTATGCTTTCATGTATCTCTATTTTAGTTCTAGTTAGAGAGTACTTATATTTATTTCAATCATTTTACATTTTTATTCACTTTCTTCAGAACTGAAAAAAAGGCAATAACGGGATGCCATTTTCCTGTTTCCTTTTCTTGACCTTCCTATCGATGAAAATTCCTTGCTTGGCAATGTTTTAAAAATGCCGAGCCAGTAATGCATATTAATAATTGCATTAATTGAAGTTTCGGTGTATGTAGTTATTTTTGAATCTCTGTTTAGCGCAATATAACCTTTCTTGTTTTTGAAAAAATATGCCAAGTTTCTTTTTGATGCTTCTTTTTTCAATCCTCAGTAGAGATATTATAAGAGGTGTTCAACTTATAAGGTAACACTTTTGTTTAAGATGCTATTTTTCACCGGAAGTGATTATCATAAAAAATGTGTGATTTAATTATGTGAAACTTTCATTTAGAACGTATGCATTTAAAACTAATCTCCAATTTCACTCGGTGCGTTTTAAATTACATTTTGAATTAGTTGCATGCCGTTTTCTAATTTTAAGCCTATATGTTTCTATTGAGGTAGAGTTTTACCTTAAACCAAATAATTCCACAAAATGCATATCATAATTGTTTAAAACTGTTTGCAATTTAAATGTGAACGTATGTTTTATTTTAATACAAAAATATACATGTTGAATTAAAAGTTCGAATTCTATCGCAATATTAAGAAATTAAAAAATGATAGGACAGTTTGCTCGTATGTTAGATAGGATTTTATAAAGTAACCAAAATAAGCATTTTATTCATATTGGTACGACCAAAAATGAATAGTTAGTTTTGCTTTTAATTATCACATACCATATATCTTTGGTCATACTTTTTTCATCATTATTTGCAAATGTGTGTGTTTTGCCCCTAAATCGTAAGTTATATATTGTTTTTCTCTTTTGTTATAAGAAAGTAATGAAACTTATTTTTTTTAAAGGAGAAAATCATAACAAAGCCTGCAGCTGATGTTTCGAACTATCAGACTACTATAACGTTAAGCAATAATTTACCTTTTTTTTTAAAATTGTATTGCAGTTATATTTTTATTTGAAGAGTTTTGCTTCAAAACACCATTCTCTACCCTTATTCAAAAATACGGATGCAGCAAAATTAGGAAGCACATAAAAGTTCATGTCATAATGTGTTATATCGAAGGAATCATTAGATTAAATATATTTTACGAGAATGTCAATATATTTGACACAGTTAGAAAATGAAAGTGTTACGTTATGAACACATCTCGTATTGAGGTACAGTAAGTTTTTATTCAGCAGTTTCTTCCCATTGAAATAGAAGCTATTTAAAAATCAGAACAAAATTACAGATCAGCAGTTACAGATCAACATTCTTTAATTTGTCACTATTTGTTTTTTGTCCTTATCCATGAGATGGAAGGTGCTATGTTGCATTTTTGGATATGTCTTACTTTGATTTATGTTTTTTAAATAAATTGTTACAATAAATTTCAAAAAACAGGTGCATGTGTTGATTTTAGTTGACTTGAGCCAAAGGCTCATGTGCTTTGGCTCATGTGAGGTTTTGTGACTGAGCTTTGTCCGTCGTATGTTCGTGCATCCATCTGGATTTTATTGAAACTTGGTCACAACTTGTAGCTTAATAAAAGTTTGGTTCCTTTCAATAACCAGCCATTTCGATCAATAAACTATGTCAAATTAAAGCAAAATCTTGCAGCCGCTGGCCAGTTTATTTTATGCGCGATTTTGATTAAACTTGGTCGATCAACAGGTATAGTTACTTCGTATGATAAATAGCTGTATCCGTAAAAAACCTACGTTACTAGGTAACATCAGTGATCAAGCTTGTAGATACCATATGGCCTTTATTTGATCACCAGAGTTGAAGGCTGAGTGAGCTATTGTGATTGAGTTTTTGTCTTTGTCCATCAACAATTGAGTTGTGAAAACTGTAGACTTCATTTTTGATCCAATTTAATTCAGATTTGGTCAGTAGTTAGATACTGACAAGAGCTCGGTTCTTTTTTTTGCCAAAAACTAGGTCTAGGTCAGATCATATAGAACGTGTGTGAACTAAAGAGTATATATTTTTCATACAATGTTGATGAAAGTGCGAGAGATTGATGAGATTTGATCCTTACACAGTCTCTGTATTAATCCATTTCTTCTTTGTAGGCATGTCTTCATTGGTACTTCATGTTTACTAGCTCATAGCTAAATCGGGTATTTTAACTCACGACATCACCGTTCCCTGATACCAAAGACTTTAAAAATGGAGTAGTCACTTGTAACCCTTGCCTGATGAGCAAATAATGGGTAGTGCTGCGACTGATTGACCAGTGTCAGAATAATGTGACTGGCGGGTGGGGGTATCATGTCTATTACGGCGTGGTATTCCAGTGTGGCAGCACTATAAAGAAACCATTGAGTTCGCCGCTTTAAGTAGACATATCATCACATCACGCAACAACACACAGATAAAAGTCCAGGCATTGTGCCTATAATCGTCAGGTAGGACGCCTGTCGTAGATGGAGGGACTGTAATCCTTAGAAATACACACACTCACGACATCATTTACTGTATAGACACTGAGCAGTGCACATCTTATCTGTACACAGGTAGCATTAGAATTTGCAGAAAGAAAAGTTTGCCAGTCTTAGGACTCGATCCAACAAACTTCTAATATATACTGAAAACAATAAGTTTAGCACATAATATATAAATCCCATTGAACAGATTCAAGGTTATGTGCTTCAGCCGCTTTCTCTCATCAATGATTCGGCAGGTAAATCTGTAATGACAAGGTTAATGTCAATTATTTTTTGGCGTTTTTTATCACTCGAAACCGAAAAGTTTTTTAATAAAGTTTAACGCTGTTCTTGGCAATATTCTTATTTTTAATGTGAAATATGTTGTTTTATAAAAATGGCAGATAACTCTGATACTTACTTTGAATTACACATAATAAGTGAAAAACAAGAACGCCTTCTGGCATGCCAAAGCTAATATCAAATACTTCACATTATAAAACAAACATTCAGTTTCCTTTAAGCTAGATGTGCAAAAGACCGTGCTAAACTAATTTATTGGCTCTACCGGGCAAGGGGCCAGCAGAGCTTATGGGATGACGAGTTGTCCGTTGTCTGTCCGTTAACATTTACCTCGTTAAGACGATAGAGCCTTCATTTTTCGTCCGATATTTACCAAGCATCAACAGATTGTTAATATGAATGAAAGCTCGGACAAGTTCGAAAACCAGCCAGATCGGATCAGTAACAGCAGTGTTACAGCCCTCGATTTAGTTTAATATTCTGTATTTTGCCCCGTTACGATGATAGGGTCTTCATTTTTTATCCGATCTTTACCAGATTGTTAATATCAATGAAAGCTCGGACAAAAACCAGCCAAATTGGACCATTTACACCGCAGTTATGGCCCTTGATTTTCTGAAATATGCTATATTTTGGCCTCATTAAGACGAAAGGGCATTCATTTGGCCGGATTTCAGTGAAACTTTGAAGAGATGATCAGTACCAAGCCTAGTTGTACATATAGTCAATGTGTTCCAGTTAATGATTTTGGTGGAGTTGAGGCCCTTTAAAGGTTTTAATACACAAACTGTGTCCCGACTAGTTCTCCTGAACCCCTGGTCAGATGTAAACGAAACTTTTTAGCGATGATCAGTTCCAGGTCTAGTTGCGCATGTCATCACCGTGTTCCAGTTGAATGAATTTTGGCAGAGTAATGGACCTCTTAAGGTTTTAACACACAAACTTTGACTAGTTCTTCTGAACCCTGCGCCGGATTTCAACAAAACTTTTCAGGGATGACCAGCAACAAGCCTAGTTGAGCCTATCATCGTACTATTCCGGTTTACCTATTTTGGTGGAGTTATGGCCCTTTAAAGGTTTTTTGATACACAAACTTTGTCCGGGATAGTTCTCCTGAAGCCCTGGCCGGATTTCAACGAAACTGGACAAGGATGATCAGTGTCAAGCCTAGTTGTGCATATCATCGCCATATTCCGGTTGAATGATTTTATGGCCCTTTAAATATTTTAATACACAAACTTTGTCCAGTTCAGTCTCTTACGAACTCCTTCCCGGATTTCAGCGAATCTTGGCGGGGACCTGGCATTACCGTGTTCTGGTTGAATGATTTTTGACACTATTAAGGTTTTCATGCACAAAATTTGTCCCAACTAATTCTCCTGATCCCCTGGCCAGATTTCAACGAATCTTGGCAGGGATGATTAGTACCAAGCCTAGTTGCGCATTTGATTGTCGTGTTCCAGATGAATGCATTTTGGCAAAGTTATGACCCACTAAAGGTTTTAATACACTAACTTGGTACAGACTAGTTCTCCTGAACCTCTGACTGGATTACAACAATTCTTGGCAGGGATGATCAGTACCAAGCCTAAGCGCATGTTCAGGTTGAATGATATTTGTAAGAGTTGTGACCCCTTATACATAAACTTTATCTTTAGCAAGTAGAGCATCCACAGGCCCTCTTGGGCCATTTGATTCAGTATAATTTATTATAAGCCAGTCCTTCTAACCACGAAACCGAGGGACTTCTTGAAAACATGGTATATTTAGTATCAATTATGATGCAAAATAACTTCCACATATTTGAATGCAACTATATAATATGCTACAACATACTAACGAATATGAGTGGTCTAGTGGTAAAGTCTACATGGGTCAAATTCCGTTCGAGGCAACTCTTTTTTTATCAAATATAGTCTGAAGCCATATATTTATCGATGTACCGACCTTTGGGGTATCCGGCGAATTGAAAGTACTTCACTTAAGCATATTCATGAGCTAGTACCAGTTGAAATAGATATTGCGTAGCTTTAAAGAGAGACTGTAGCTTTAAATACAAACTGATAAAAGGCAGAATGACCTTTTTTCAAAACATATATGAGCCGGGCTGCAACTAAACGGGTTTACACTATCCTTCAACTGATGTAGCGTGTAAGAAGTTTCATTAATACATATTGAAAATTGCCGATTTAATGTACATTTTGGTGATTTAACCTTTGGAACTTGACCTCTGGCCTCAGGGTTTAGACCCTGGATAGAAACCTTTGATGTAAAATATACACATCTTAAAAAATCACTGTGCCATATATGAACACCCTCCTTCAATTGATGTAGGAGAAGTTTAGGTCACGAGGAAATAAATAGGAAATGTGTCCAAGGGACACAAATGCCCCGCTAAAGGGTTATCGGTTGCTTACAAAATGGAGTAACAAAATGTTGTAATATTAAAAGGCAAGTTATATGGACCTGATTTGGGTAGGAACATAGTTGTGCCATATAGATGTAGGTGTGTATGAAGTTTGAATACTGTAAGGCTTTTGGTATGTGAGTAATTGACTTAATAAACAAGAGGGCCAAGATGGCCCTAAATCGATCACCTGAGTACAGCCTCAAATCTTATGGTCATATACAATCTGTGCAAGTTTGGTTAAGATTGTTCAAGAAATGTGGCCTCTGTTGTGTTAACAACATTGATATAAAGGCACTGACAAAGTTTTGGTAAAATGAAGGTGCTAGAGTATAGCCCCTGGGACAGGGCCAAATGTGACCCCAGGGCTACGTGTAATATATGAGAGCTGTGTGTGTGCCTTGTGGTTTAAGTGTTTCCCTATACTTTCCCTATATAAGTCTATATAAAACATGTGAGCCCTGGGGCATAGCCAAATGTGACCCTAGGGTTACCATTTGAATAAACGTGGTAAAGGACCATCAGCTCATAGTAAATGCAAAATATTAAACCTCTGGCTCTTGTAGTTTCAGAGATGAAGACTTTTTTTTACTATATAAATCTATGTAAAACTGTGACGTCCGGGACATGGCCAAATTTGACCCCAGGGTCACCATTTGAACACCATTTGAACAAACTTGGTAGAGGACCATAAGCTTATAGCAAATGCAAAATATTAAACGTCTGGCTCTTGCAGTTTCAGAAAGGAAGATTTTTTAAAAGTTCTTCCCTGTACAAGTCTAAAAACATGTGACCCCTGGGAGGGGCCAGATGTGACCACAGGGTCAGCAACAAATTTGGTAAAAGATCATAAGCTGATAGTAAATGCAACATATTAAACCTCTGACTCTTGTAGTTTTAGAGAAGATTTAGTTCTTTTTTCCAATGTAAACGTCTGGGACGTGGTCAAATTTGACCCCAGGGTCACCATTTGAACAAACTTGGGAGAGAACCATTAGCTGATGCTACTTGTAATATATGAGAGCTCTGTGCCTTGTGGTTCCAAAAAAGAAGATTTTTAATGTTTTTTCCTATATAAGTCTACGAAAAACATGCAAAATTTCAATATACAAACTTTCGACGCCAGGGGCATAGCCATTTTTGACCTCGGGGACTTCATTTAAACAAACTTGATTGTCTAGGCATTGGCAATCATTTTAAAAGAAACACTGTCGAAATCTGTCCAGCGGTTCTTGAGAAGATTTGATAAGGTTTCGACCATATATGGTAATGGCGGCCATCTTGGATGTCGCGCTGACCTAATTTTAACAAATCTAAAAACCATTCATCTAAGGATCATCCATGTGAAGCTTTGGTCAAAACTGCCCAAGCGGTTTCTGAGGAGAAGTCGTTTGAAGCAAAAGTTAATGACAACGGAAGAAGATTGATCCCAATAGATCATATTGCTGTCTCATAGATGTGTGTATGACGTTCAAAAGCTGTACTGCTTCTGGTAATGGACATAATAAAACACTTAAATGTAAACTTTAATGTAAATTAACAAAGTGTAAAAAGTAGGTCAAGGTCATTAATATTGACCTGATTCGGGTAGGAACATATTGCTGACATATAGATGTAAGTGTGTATGAAGTTTGAAAACTACGTCTTTTGGTATCTGAGAAATTGACTTAATAAAAAAAACTTGAATGTAAAAACGGGACGTACAGTACAGACGGACAAGGTAAACACTATATGCCCGCACCACTTTCGTGGCGGGGCATACAATGCATGCTGGCCCCATGAGGATCCATACATCATACCCTCGCCAAACATGTTCCATATTGTGTGCATTTATCATTCCACATAGCATGCAATACATTTCAATAAAAACATTGAACATCGCAGGTTTTATTTATTTTGCTGAATTTGACTTTTCCCATCGGTCAGAACCTAGATTCGAAGAAATACAAAAAGATCGGACAGGGAAAGTAGCATTCAAGGAAGACAGTCAACCAAAAAAAACAGAAACAAACACGCAAACAGACAAACAAGAAGGCAAAGGCAATATTAAATGCAAAAGACAACACAAACACAAAAGGGTTGACAATAGGGCTACCGCCTTAGAACGGTCAGTGGCAAAGTAGGCCACTGGGGGTTTAAACCGGTTCTAGGGTGCACCAAACCGCACACTTACCCTACTGTCATCCCATTAAAACAGGACATAACCTATTTTGATAAACTTGTTAACAAGTTTAACATTCATTGTCATCTAAACATCCTAGGAAACCACTGTGCTAAATAAGTACACCCTCCTGTAACTGATGTAGGGTAGTTTAGGCTAATAAGAAACAAAAGTGTATATTGACCCCATATGACCGAAGTCCCCTCCCACAGGGAGGATTATTCGTACATCAAATTGCAAAACCCGTTCGATATTGTATGCGTATATCATTGAAATAGCATTGTAAGAAATTGCATTTAAAAATACCGGAAACCACAGGCCAATGTTCTTTTTGGTGAATTTCACCTTTAAACCTTGACCTCTGATCCGGGGTCAGACCCTACATTCGAAACCGTCATTGTCCTCCTTGAGTTAAGGTTACGAGGAAAAAGCTAACCCCATATGACAAGTCCCTAACAACCAGGGAGGGAGATCCGAACCTCAAATCGCAAAATAGTTCGATATTGTATGCGTATATCGTTGCAAATAGCACGCACGAAATTTCATTTAAAAATACTGAAAATCACAGGCATAATGCTCATTCTGGTAAATTGACCTTTCGACCTTGACCTCTGACCTCAAACTCTAGCCTGGATTGAAATATTCATTGTCATCTACACATCCTAAGCAACCACTGTGTCATATATGAAGACCCTCCTATAACTAATGAAGGAGGAGTTTTAGGTTACAAGCAAAACTGACGGACACATACACGGGACCGACCACAGATTATCCGCTTTTTTTCTCGAAAAGAGGGGATATAACAAGACAGCAATAAAAACAATAGCATCAACATTATTTCCCATTGTTTATATATGGAACTCCTCATAACTATTCAAAAAGCCTTCACATTATAAAATGACCGCATCACATCAAATATTTATTAATTAAAGAATTCCTTCTCCAAAATCATAAGCCATTCCATGAGAAAAAGACTCGGTAGTATTTTCCATGTTTTCTTTCAGATGAGCCAATACAAAATTTAATGCCAAAAGGCTATTCTTAAGGATTATGTTCCCAGGACCAAAAGAAAGGTTCGGCTATCTCAAACACTTCTGCATAGTTTTACATGGAACTTGCAGTGCCTCATCATATTACCCTAGTTAGAAACAAAAAACTGATTTCAAAACTAAATTGTATTAATAAAGCAGTTTTAATAGAGCACTTCAAAGTGAATCCAACATGAAGTAGAACTCAACAGTTTAAATCTACTTTTACAATAAAGCTTGCAATATGTTACCTTGATATTCTTAGCTAGCTGGTGCTATCGATTAAAATCTCAAATAATCCTGTCAAAGTTGTTTTTAAAGAAACCAAATCAATGTTCATAATCAATGTAGAACTAAAATGCATACAAAACAGTCACGGTCTATTAATTCATTTTAGAATTATTTTATTATTAGAATTTTGTGTTTCTGTGTTTCAAAAACCTCATTACTCATTGTCCAGTAAAACCTCAATGTGTTCTGACAATGTATTGAATGTTGTTTAACGGCTAATCAACACAGTATAGGTTATTTAGAGCCGCCCCAGAGAGAGGGAAGGATACATAGGAATCCGGGAACCTGCCCTACTCTTATTATCGAATAGATTTGTATGGTTCTTTTCTGTGCTCGGAGAATAGACCGATACACGGGACCGCCCAGTTTACGTCCCCATCCGACGGACGAGTCTGACAATGTAATGAGCTTTAATTTAAATGAGGTCCAATTGTTATCACTGTACCAATCAGAATGCTTCATTCATATTTTCATTTGGTTGCTTCTATCATGACATCACTTTCTGGTATTATGACATCACACCCTGATGTTATGACATCAAATCATGCTATTATGATGTCACGTCATGTTATTATGATTCAACTCAGTGTGTTCTCAGAACTGAATGAGCTTTTAGATGCTGTGAGAAACAGATTAAGACTGTTTGTATTACTCATTGAGTAATGAGTTTCTTGAAACCAAAAATCACAAAAATCTAAAAATGAAATAATTCTAAAATGATTTAATAGACTGTAACATATGCTATTTATATACCTGGTCATGGTATTTGATTGGTCACTACATGTACTATTTATAGATTATGCTACTCATAATATTTGATTTCAAGACAGGTGATTTAATAAAAAGTTGCCTAAAACAACTTTATACATACGGTTTTACTTTTAATGGCTGGCACAACCTAGACAACGATATCAAGGTAATTAATTAATATATTATATGTAAAACAATAGTCTGAAATTGATGACTTCTAATTCTTGCTAGATTCTCTGTATTGTGCACTTTTAAAAGCATCTTCATAATTATTGTTTTAGTATTTTACCTGTTATATTATTTTTACGATAATTATGTGATATACTGTAAGTTTCATGTTAAAAGATTGAGTTGTGTTTTACTTATCCTACTTTAACTTTGCTATTTGCTGAGAGAACATTCACCTTAACAATATTTACATCAATATATATGAAAATAGAAGACCCACAGTGTCTCGTTTAGATTTTATTTGAATTGACTTTATCTCAT
Source organism: Cyrtodaria siliqua (assembly GCA_037043455.1). Taxonomy (NCBI): domain Eukaryota; kingdom Metazoa; phylum Mollusca; class Bivalvia; order Adapedonta; family Hiatellidae; genus Cyrtodaria; species Cyrtodaria siliqua. The sequence goes on from JAWPHD010001603.1 coordinate 202,979, forward strand.
TGTTGATGCCACACGGACTTAAAAGAAGCAACTTTCTCAAATCTAGCAACCTCTAATTTTTCCCAGTTATCTGTATTAGGTTCTAAATAGATATTTTCAAAAACAGAAGAAGAAGATGTTTATACTTATTGATTTTGTTGGTCGCATTTTCATAATATAGCCCGATTTGGTAAGTATCTATTAATCAGCAAATTTCAATGACAAAGATATCACTTGGTGATCCTGGTTTCATTAGCTTGTCATTTAAAACTATTTTGTGTATGTTCACCCTTTCTAAGTACTCAAAGGATCAGATTTTAGTAAATACTATATACTACAGACTGCCAGCAAGAACAAAAATACTACTGTAAAGCTCATATCAGTCTTCTCTAAGATATGCCTATTAAATAAATGGTTAAAAGCATTGATATTAAGGAGTGACACATTATTACAAGAAAAGTAACAAATACAAACTGCTTACAAAAAACAAATCAAGGGAATTAAAATCCATCAGTTAGTATTTGGTTATTATTCATATAGATTGTACGTCATGTCAAATTAAGACGTCATGTACTGATGTAGTACTGAAATCAAGCAAACTGATCTGTGTTTCTCGTGATTTCAATGAATAACTCAGTGGCCTCTACAGGTGCGAGGTGGAAAGCGAGGTGGAAAGCGCAGATTTTTCTGATGTATGACGTGGTTTGCCAATGTCCAGAACTCTGTGCAAACTCCACCTACAGGATGAATTTGCGGCTTAAGTGCCAGCGATTTCCTATTATTCTCATCAGTAAAATATCTGTCAGAATATCAGAATATTTCATGGGTATCCGGAAAAGATCAGGAATGTTAAAACGAGGTATTGTTTTTTGAACAGTTATAGCGTGGATTGGAAAATATGAACTGAAGAGCTATGATTGATTCTTTTTCATTCATATGATAGACATTTTGTGCGTGTTGCATTTCCACAATGACGTCATGCAACTGTTGACATTAGTGACGTCATTGTTGATACGCGTGATCATTATTTTCTCCGTTGTGTAAGATTAGGCGTTCCATCACCCATGTAAAACGCGGATAACCTTATAACTCATGTTTGTGTATTTTTTGACATAAAAAACCCACTGATTCAGTTTTTCAACAATTCATGTCATTCATTCGCACTTTGCGCATTTTGACCCGTGTCAAAGGTGCATGTCTACCTATCTTCTGTGTTCATGGTCTCCGACATAGTCCTGGACAACACAGTAACATACTTACTATGCAGTAAACAGACTTAACACTTTAACATCGGGTTAAATTTTAACTGTGAAATGAAAATCAATCTGGAGAACAACACATGCAAATTACACAAACTTTGGATTTTTTCAATGTAACTATTTTAGCATCCTACGACCCGGAAGTACATTCTTACCGCTCTGACACCAATAACATTAGTTCGCTTAAATAATATATCTTTGTAATTATGTTCTTCTTTAAGTCTATGACTTTGCATATATGTTCCTTATTGTTGATCCACATTACAGGAATTAAACATGACCTTGATTTAAGACAGTTTTTGCATATTCCTGAGTGTTTTGAGTCTAGGTCAGATAATCTGATAATGAGCAAAGTTATGATATACATTCCAAAACAAAAGGGAAAGCTAAATTTTGCAGAAATAGATTATCAATAAGGAGGAATTTCGGAAACCGAGCTGTGAGATGGGGGATTATGTGCATACATCAAACAGAGCACACGTGCTATAATTATATTAGTGTATATATATGTACGAGCATACCTAGAGATCTATTTGTAATGTATTTAATTTGAATATAGTAAAGAGCGGACAGGTTATACTTCTGTTTTTAGCCAGCACATGCAATGTATCCAATTTAAACATCTTGCATTTAAATGACAGAAACAAAGACAGAACAGTCGCATACATCCATGGAAGAGAACATACCTAGTGTATAGCTCTGAGAAATACAAACAGTTTTTGGGGTCATTCCAATCGAATATAAGCTAGGCATTCCAATACCAGCCTGTGCGGTATAACGAACATCTCAGCCGGTTTGAGAACATATCACAGGCCACACAACTTAAAGTTGAAAGGATACCGTTGAAAGTAAGTGTTTCATGAATGCAGTTACGTATTTTATCAAAATTCACTGCACGTTTGATCAAGAACGGTGTCCTGTTAGGGCCATCTTACCATCGCATTTTACCATCGACCATCGCATCTTACCATCGCATCTTACCATCGACCTAGACATTTTTCTAATGTAATCGTGAGATCTTGATCAGCATGAGAATTGATAAGTCGATGGTAAGATGCGATGGTCGATGGTAAGTTGCGATGGTTGATTATAAGATGCGATGGTCGATGGTAAGATGCGATAGTACGATGCGATGGTCGATGGTAAGACGTGATGGTCGATGGTCCATCGCATCGCATCTTACCATCGACCATCGCGTCTTACCATCGACCATCGCATCTTATCATCGCATCTTACCATCGACCATCGCATCTTACCATAGACCATCGACCTAGGTCGATGGTTAGATGCGATGGTAACATAGCCCTAACAGGACACCGTAAATAACAGAGATACATAGCAGCATAAGAAAACAATTAACTGTAACACAAGTGTGCTTTACGGCAGAGGTCTCACCATTGAGTTTCCTTCTTCGTTTTATATAAGTCGAATGCCTACCAAGAGATAAAAAAAAATGCGTATTTTCCTTCGTAGAAATTTTTTAAACACATATTAATCAAAAACGACCGAGCGTCCGCCAATATTAAAATGCAATAAAAACAGAGGGTCATGTATGCTGTAAGAAAAGGCCAATATGTTGAATGACGTCACATTCTATTTTGACACGTCACAGATAAATTTACCCCATTTCAATACTTTCGCTTTACTGTCTATGTCAATTATTATTAAATATCTCAAACAAACACTAATAAAAGTTCCCAATACATCATTCGGGTGAGGTATAGGTAATAAGGACAAAAAGCAATCAAAAGTACTCATTTTTATCACTAGTAAGGCAGGGAAACGTTTTTTCTTAGGCACTATTTGACTATACACCACGGAAGCACAAACGCAGTGATGTAACTACGCCTCAATCTGTAAAATGTTTTATGTTATTAGGTTAATATACAGCAATTCCATCAGACCATTGGTATCAGCGGAATATTACAATGAGACATCAACAAAATGAAAAAAATGTATACGTTCCTGTACTATGGAACCAGAATCTACCATATTACCTCTAACCAGTGCGTTGCTGAGGCATCGCATCAGCGTTAACATCGCAGACGGTGCCATTTATCGTCTATGTGTGAAAATATAAAGTAATATTTGCAACGAATATAAGATGGCAACAATGTGGGTCCCACACTAAGAAAGATAAAAATATTGGACAGGGATAGCAGCATTCAAGGACGACAGTTAACCACAAAACACAAAAACAAACATGTAAACAGATAAACGAGAAGTCAAAAGTAATAAAAAATACAAACGACATCACAAACACATGACAATAGGGCTACCGCCTTGGAACGGTCAGTGGCAAAGTAGGCCACTGGGAGTTTAAACCGGTTCTAGGGTGCACCAAACCTCACACTTACCCTACTGTCATCCCGTTAAAACAGGACAGTGTAAATAAAGAAATCCCCGCCATCATCTAATCTCTAACCAACAAGGCAGCATCAATAGGCAATATAAGTAAAACACAAATACGCTCGTGTAAATATATTACAAAAAAACAACAACAATAGCCTAGAAAGCCACAATGAAGGTACTCAATGAATTGGCAGAAGCCAAGGCAACAAGAGAATAAACCATTAAGGGCACGACAGGAAAGATCATAGACAAACATCAAACGCCACCTTCCCAATGGGCTTTAGGTAGGCGTCACCATACATAGGGTCCACAGCCTGTCCAGTCATCGTACAATTAAAGTGGCGAACAACTGTAAAAGGGCCCACCACCAAGCATGCAGTACGTTGCAAAATGATAGGGTCATAACCTCTTTTGATAAACTTTTTAACAAGTTTAACAAAGTTCATATGAAAGTGATCATGACCAAGAATCTTACAAAGTTTATAAATCACATCTCCATAGAAGTCAGGTTGTGATAGTCCTTGTCCCAGAAGAGTCCTTAAATTACTTTTATATTTGGAAGGACGACAACTTTGTAATTACAAAGTTAGTGCCACAGTTGCATTATATAACTCGATGCATGGCACGCAGGAATCTAAATTGGGTTATTCCGATCAACTGAATTGATAGTTGGTTAACGTCTCCTCAACACATAACATGTTATTTCGAGCAGCTCCAGAGAAAATCTAAGGATACATAGGAATCCGTGAACCTCCACCCACTCTTATATAATAGAGTGATATGGTTTCATATCAGGCCTGGAGGATTGCCTTCGAAGAACGAACTTCCGGGCTACGTTCCCAACGACGAAGGGGCTAAGTGACTGTTTTTTTTCCAAGGATACAGCGAATAACCACAGAAGGCGTTCCAATGGCCTAGTGGTTACGGCAAGAACTTGTAAACTAACACATCATGGGTTCGAACCCTTAACAAGACAAATAAATCATAAAGGGGAAAAACATTATTTTGTTTGTATCAATTGCTTTCTTTATGACTGAACAACACATCTAATAGTTAGATAGAATAGGAAGTAATTTGTAATTGTTGTACTTATTGCTTATGTTTGTCAAAATGCATGCAGCTGGATGAGTTCAATATTGTTAAAATATTTCTACATAAGGCATCAATTAGCTACCTAATTTGCCATGATAAGTTTCGCTTTTTGGTATTATTTTACTTCGTCGGTGTGTTATTGGGCTAGATGCTATCCCATGGCCTCGTCCGTCGAATGGGGACGGTAAACCGGCTGTCCCGTGTATCAGAGTTTATCTTCTGAGCAAGTAAACTAATATATTCATTAGTAGGACAGTTTTCCGGATTAACGTGTTTCCTTCCACTCTCTCTGGTGCGGCTCTAAATAACATATACTATGTTGATGAGCCGTTAAACAGCATTTAATTAGCGATACGACTGGATGATATTTTAACGGTAGAAACATACGTAATTAGAACCCGCAAATCATCCAATCAGGTCACTTCTTTGAGTAAAACCCGAGTACACATAAGTAGGAAATATTGTTATGGTATCAATCTGCGAATTTACTTAAATTTCCCCGCCAGAGTGCTTTTTTTGTACGAACTGTGAATATATACTGTGCTAACTGGAAATCAGACGTAAAGAACGGTGTAAAGGATTTGAATTAATTCGCTAATTTGACAAAGATACATACTTTGAAACGAGGTATGTCAACTTTGTGTCAAACAAGCTTCTTTTCCATGTTTTATATAGATAGTAGGGGTATCGTATTTATTTTTATTTTTATTTTTTATTATAATATTTGCGGCTTAAGTGCCAGCGATTTTCTGTTATTCTCTTAAGTAGAATATCTGTCAGAATATAAGAATATTTCATGGGTATCCGGTAAGGATCAGGAATTTCAAAACGAGGTATTATTTTTTGAACAGTTATAGCGTGGATTGGAATATATGAACTGAAGAACTATGATTGATTCTTTTTCATGCATATGATAGACATTTTGTGCGTGTTGTTTTTTCCAACATGACGTCACGTCATGCAACTGTTGGCATTATTGACGTCATTGTTGATACCATTCGCAACATCTCGTACACTGCTTCGCAGCATGACTCGAATGTAATACGTAGGTTGCCATATTGGTTACGTCATACTAGCGTGACGCGCGTCAGATTCCCGCCAAAACGAATTTGCATTCAAAATCAAAGTTATCTTCAATATTTTGCAATATCATTTAGCCGATTGCTCCATCTATAGTTTATTTACGTGAAAGTTGTGATAAAACCTTCATCTGTATTGTAAATAACAAACATGCAACGCAAATCATACATCAACACGTGTGCCAAGCGGCCATAATGTTTATGTAGCAACAGTGCACTATTTTCTGTGCCGTTGCCTTCCGGCTAACAGAATGTTAAGATTTGAACATACCGAAGCGCCGTGATACACACGAGGCGAGATCCTGAAGAATGACGGGATTGGCCGAGCGTTCACGTTTGTGTTGATACACGTGATATTTGTTTTCTCCGTTGTGTAAGATTAGGCTTTCCATCACCCATGCAAAACGCGGATAACCTTATAAATCATGTTTGTGTTGTTTTTGGCATAAAAACTCCACTGATTCAGTTTTTCAACAATTCATGTCATTCATTCGCACTTTGCGTATTTTGAAATAAACCCGTGTCAAAGGTGCATGTCTACCTATCTTCTGTGTTCATGGTCTCCGACATAGTCCTGGACAACACAGTAACATACTTACTATGCATTACAACAGACTTAACACTTTAACATCGGGTTAAATTTTAACTGTGAAATGAAAATCAATCTGGAGAACAACACATGCAAATTACACAAACTTTGGATTTTTTCAATGTAACTACGACCCGGAAATACATTCTTACCGCTCTGACACCAATAACATTATTTTACTTAAATAATATAGCTTTGTAATTATGTTCTTCTTTAAGTCTATGACTTTGCATATATGTTCCTTATTGTTGATCCACGTTACAGGAATTAAACATGACCTTGATTTAAGACAGTTTTTGCATATTCCTGAGTGTTTTGAGTCTAGGTCAGACAATCTGATAATGAGCAAAGTTATGATATACATTCCAAAACAAAAGGGAAAGCTAAATTTTGCAGAAATAGATTATCAATAAGGAGGAATTTCGGAAACCGAGCTGTGAGATGGGGGATTATGTGCATACATCAAACAGAGCACACGTGCTATAATTATATCAGTGTATATACATGTGTATATATATGTACGAGCATACACAGAGATCTATTTGTAATGTATTTAATTTGATTATAGTAAAGTGCGGACAGGTCATACTTCTGTTTTTAGCCAGCACATGCAATGTATCCAATTTAAACATCTTGCATTTAAAAGACCGAAACAAAGACAGAACAGTCGCATACATCCATGGAAGAGAACCTACTTAGTGTATAGCTCTGAGAAATACAAACAGTTTTTGGGGTCATTCCAGTCGAATATAAGCTAGGCATTCAAATACCAGCCTGTGCGGTATAACGAACATCTCAGCCGGATGTAGAACATATCACAGACCACACAACTAAAAGTTGAAAGGATACCGTTGAAAGTAAGTGTTTCATGAATGCAGTTACGTATTTTATCAAAATTCACTGCACGTTTGATCAAGTACGGTGTCCTGTTAGGTCCATCTTACCATTGCATTTTACCATCGACCATCGCAACTTACTATCGCATCTTACCATCGACCTAGACATTTTTCTAATGTAATCGTGAGATCTTGATCAGCATGAGAATTGATGTCAATGGTAAGATGCGATGGTCGATGGTAAGTTGCGATGGTCGATGATAAGATGCGATGGTCGATGGTAAGATGCGATGGTACGATTCGATGGTTGGTGGTAAGACGTGATGGTCGATGGTCCATCGCATCGCATCTTACCATCGACCATCGCGTCTTACCATCGACCATCGCATCTTATCATCGCATCTTACCATCGACCATCGCATCTTACCATAGACCATCGACCTAGGTCGATGGTTAGATGCGATGGTAACATAGCCCTAACAGGACACCGTAAATAACAGAGATACATAGCAGCATAAGAAAACAATTAACTGTAACACAAATGTGCTTTACGGCAGAGGTCTCACCATTGAGTTTCCTTCTTCGTTTTATATAAGTCGAATGCCTACCAAGAGATAAAAAAATGCGTATTTTCCTTCGTAGAAATTTTTTAAACACATATTAATCAAAAACGACCGAGCGTCCGCCAATATTAAAATGCAATAAAAACAGAGGGTCATGTCTCCTGTAAGAAAAGGCCAATATGTTGAATGACGTCACATTCTATTTTGACACGTCACAGATAAATTCACCCCATTTCTATACTTTCGCTTTACTGTCTATGTCAATTATTATTAAATATCTCAAACAAACACTAATAAAAGTTCCCAATGCATCATTCGGGTGAGGTATAGGTAATAAGGACAAAAAGCAATCAAAAGTGCTCATTTTTATCACAAGTTGGGCAGGGAAACGTTTTTTCTTAGGCACTATTTGACTATACACCACGGAAGCACAAACGCAGTGATGTAACTACGCCTCAATCTGTAAAATGTTTTATGTTATTAGGTTAATATACAGCAATTCCATCAGACCATTGGTATCAGCGGAATATTACAATGAGACATCAACAAAATGAAAAATATATATACGTTCCTGTACTATGGAACCAGAATCTACCATATTACCTCTAACCAGTGCGTTGCTGAGGCATCGCATCAGCGTTAACATCGCAGACGGTGCCATTTATCGTCTATGTGTGAAAATATAAAGTAATATTTGCAACGAATATAAGATGGCAACAATGTGGGTTCCACACTAAGAAAAATACAAATATTGGACAGGGATAGCAGCATTCAAGGACGACAGTCAACCACAAAACACAAAAACAAACATGTAAACAGATAAACGAGAAGTCAAAAGTAATAAAAAATACAAACGACATCACAAACACATGACAATAGGGCTACCGCCTTGGAACGGTCAGTGGCAAAGTAGGCCACTGGGAGTTTAAACCGGTTCTAGGGTGCACCAAACCTCACACTTACCCTACTGTCATCCCGTTAAAACAGGACAGTGTAAATAAAGAAATCCCCGCCATCATCTAATCTCTAACCAACAAGGCAGCATCAATAGGCAATATAAGTAAAACACAAATACGCTCGTGTAAATATATTACAAAAAACAACAACAATAGCCTAGAAAGCCACAATGAAGGTACTCAATGAATTGGCAGAAGCCAAGGCAACAAGAGAATAAACCATTACGGGCACTACAGGAAAGATCATAGACAAACATCAAACGCCACCTTCCCAATGGGCTTTAGGTAGGCGTCACCATACATAGGGTTCACAGCCTGTCCAGTCATCGTACAATTAAAGTGGCGAACAACTGTAAAAGGGCCCACCACCAAGCATGCAGTACGTTGCAAAATGATAGGGTCATAACCTCTTTTGATAAACTTTTTAACAAGTTTAACAAAGATCATATGAAAGTGATCATGACCAAGAATCTTACAAAGTTTATAAATCACATCACCATAGAAGTCAGGTTGTGATAGTCCTTGTCCCAGAAGAGTCCTTAAATTACTTTTATATTTGGAAAGACGACAACTTTGTAATAACAAAGTTAGTGCCACAGTTGCATTATATAACTCGATGCATGGCACGCAGGAATCTAAATTGGGTTATTCCGATCAACTGAATTGATAGTTGGTTAACGTCTCCTCAACACATAACATGTTATTTCGAGCTGCTCCAGAGAAAATCTAAGGATACATAGGAATCCGTGAACCTCCACCCACTCTTATATAATAGAGTGATATGGTTTCATATCAGGCCTGGAGGATTGCCTTCGAAGAACGAACTTCCGGGCTACGTTCCCAACGCCGAAGAGGTTAAGTGACTGGTTTTTTTCCAAGGATACAGCGAATAACCACAGAAGGCGTTCCCATGGCCTAGTGGTTACGGCAAGAACTTGTAAACTAACACATCATGGGTTCGAACCCTTAACAAGACAAATAAATCATAAAGGGGAAAAACATTATTTTGTTTGTATCAATTGCTTTCTTTATAACTGAACAACACATCTAATAGTTAGATAGAATAGGAAGTAATTTGTAATTGTTGTACTTATTGCTTATGTTTGTCAAAATGCATGCAGCTGGATGAGTTCAATATTGTTAAAATATTTCTACATAAGGCATCAATTAGCTACCTAATTTGCCATGATAAGTTTCGCTTTTTGGTATTATTTTACTTCGTCGGTGTGTTATTGGGCTAGATGCTATCCCATGGCCTCGTCCGTCGAATGGGGACGGTAAACCGGCTGTCCCGTGTATCAGAGTTTATCTTCCGAGCAAGTAAACTAATATATTCATTAGTAGGACAGTTTTCCGGATTAACGTGTTTCCTTCCACTCTCTCTGGTGCGGCTCTAAATAACATATACTATGTTGATGAGCCGTTAAACAGCATTTAATTAGCGATACGACTGGATGATATTTTAACGGTAGAAACATACGTAATTAGAACCCGCAAATCATCCAATCAGGTCACTTCTTTGAGTAAAACCCGAGTACACATAAGTAGGAAATATTGTTATGGTATCAATCTGCGAATTTACTTAAATTTCCCCGCCAGAGTGCTTTTTTTGTACGAACTGTGAATATATACTGTGCTAACTGGAAATCAGACGTAAAGAACGGTGTAAAGGATTTGAATTAATTCGCTAATTTGACAAAGATACATACTTTGAAACGAGGTATGTCAACTTTGTGTCAAACAAGCTTCTTTTCCATGTTTTATATAGATAGTAGGGGTATCGTATTTATTTTTATTTTTATTTTTTAATATAATATTTGCGGCTTAAGTGCCAGCGATTTTCTGTTATTCTCTTAAGTAGAATATCTGTCAGAATATAAGAATATTTCATGGGTATCCGGTAAGGATCAGGAATTTCAAAACGAGGTATTATATTTTTTGAACAGTTATAGCGTGGATTGGAATATATGAACTGAAGAACTATGATTGATTCTTTTTCATGCATATGATAGACATTTTGTGCGTGTTGTTTTTTCCAACATGACGTCACGTCATGCAACTGTTGGCATTATTGACGTCATTGTTGATACCATTCGCAACATCTCGTACACTGCTTCGCAGCATGACTCGAATGTATTACGTAGGTTGCCATATTGGTTACGTCATACTAGCGTGACGCGCGTCAGATTACCGCCAAAACGAATTTGCATTCAAAATCAAAGTTATCTTCAATATTTTGCAATATCATTTAGCCGATTGCTCCATCTATAGTTTATTTACGTGAAAGTTGTGATAAAACCTTCATCTGTATTGTAAATAACAAACATGCAACGCAAATCATACATCAACACGTGTGCCAAGCGGCCATAATGTTTATGTAGCAACAGTGCACTATTTTCTGTGCCGTTGCCTTCCGGCTAACAGAATGTTAAGATTTTGAACATACCGAAGCGCCGTGATACACACGAGGCGAGATCCCGAAGAATGACGGGATTGGCCGAGCGTTCACGTTTGTGTTGATACACGTGATATTTGTTTTCTCCGTTGTGTAAGATTAGGCTTTCCATCACCCATGCAAAACGCGGATAACCTTATAAATCATGTTTGTGTTGTTTTTGGCATAAAAACTCCACTGATTCAGTTTTTCAACAATTTATGTCATTCATTCGCACTTTGCGTATTTTGAAATAAACCCGTGTCAAAGGTGCATGTCTACCTATCTTCTGTGTTCATGGTCTCCGACATAGTCCTGGACAACACAGTAACATACTTACTATGCATTACAACAGACTTAACACTTTAACATCGGGTTAAATTTTAACTGTGAAATGAAAATCAATCTGGAGAACAACACATGCAAATTACACAAACTTTGGATTTTTTCGATGTAACTACGACCCGGAAATACATTCTTACCGCTCTGACACCAATAGCATCATTTTACTTAAATAATATAGCTTTGTAATTATGTTCTTCTTTAAGTCTATGACTTTGCATATATGTTCCTTATTGTTGATCCACGTTACAGGAATTAAACATGACCTTGATTTAAGACAGTTTTTGCATATTCCTGAGTGTTTTGAGTCTAGGTCAGACAATCTGATAATGAGCAAAGTTATGATATACATTCCAAAACAAAAGGGAAAGCTAAATTTTGCAGAAATAGATTATCAATAAGGAGGAATTTCGGAAACCGAGCTGTGAGATGGGGGATTATGTGCATACATCAAACAGAGCACACGTGCTATAATTATATTAGTGTATATACATGTGTATATATATGTACGAGCATACATAGAGATCTATTTGTAATGTATTTAATTTGATTATAGTAAAGTGCGGACAGGTTATACTTCTGTTTTTAGCCAGCACATGCAATGTATCCAATTTAAACATCTTGCATTTAAAAGACAGAAACAAAGACAGAACAGTCGCATACATCCATGGAAGAGAACATACCTAGTGTATAGCTCTGAGAAATACAAACAGTTTTTGGGGTCATTCCAGTCGAATATAAGCTAGGCATTCCAATACCAGCCTGTGCGGTATAACGAACATCTCAGCCGGATGTAGAACATATCACAGACCACACAACTTAAAGTTGAAAGGATACCGTTGAAAGTAAGTGTTTCATGAATGCAGTTACGTATTTTATCAAAATTCAATGCACGTTTGATCATGTACGGTGTCCTGTTAGGGCCATCTTACCATCGCATTTTACCATCGACCATCGCAACTTACCATCGCATCTTACCATCGACCTAGACATTTTTCTAATGTTATCGTGAGATCTTGATCAGCATGACAATTGATGTCAATGGTAAGATGCGATGGTCGATGGTAAGTTGCGATGGTCGATGAAAAGATGCGATGGTCGATGGTAAGATGCGATGGTACGATGCGATGGTTGGTTGTAAGACGTGATGGTCGATTGTCCATCGCATCGCATCTTACCATCGACCATCGCGTCTTACCATCGACCATCGCATCTTATCATCGCATCTTACCATCGACCATCGCATCTTACCATAGACCATCGACCTAGGTCGATGGTTAGATGCGATGGTAACATAGCCCTAACAGGACACCGTAAATAACAGAGATACATAGCAGCATAAGAAAACAATTAACTGTAACACAAGTGTGCTTTACGGCAGAGGTCTCACCATTGAGTTTCCTTCTTCGTTTTATATAAGTCGAATGCCTACCAAGAGATAAAAAAATGCGTATTTTCCTTCGTAGAAAATGTTTAAACACATATTAATCAAAAACGACCGAGCGTCCGCCAATATTAAAATGCAATAAAAACAGAGGGTCATGTATCCTGTAAGAAAAGGCCAATATGTTGAATGACATCACATTCTATTTTGACACGTCACAGACAAATTTACCCCATTTCTATACTTTCGCTTTACTGTCTATGTCAATTATTATTAAATATCTCAAACAAACACTAATAAAAGTTCCCAATACATCATTCGGGTGAGGTATAGGTAATAAGGACAAAAAGCAATCAAAAGTGCTCATTTTTATCACTAGTAAAGCAGGGAAACGTTTTTTCTTAGGCACTATTTGACTATACACCACGGAAGCACAAACGCAGTGATGTAATTACGCCTCAATCTGTAAAATGTTTTATGTTATTAGGTTAATATACAACAATTCCATCAGACCATTGGTATCAGCGGAATATTACAATGAGACATCAACAAAATGAAAAAAATATATACGTTCCTGTACTATGGAACCAGAATCTACCATATTACCTCTAACCAGTGCGTTGCTGAGGCATCGCATCAGCGTTAACATCGCAGACGGTGCCATTTATCGTCCAGTGTGAAAATATAAAGTAATATTTGCAACGAATATAAGATGGCAACAATGTGGGTCCCACACTAAGAAAGATAAAAATATTGGACAGGGATAGCAGCATTCAAGGACGACAGTCAACCACAAAACACAAAAACAAACATGTAAATAGATAAACGAGAAGTCAAAAGTAATAAAAAATACAAACGACATCACAAACACATGACAATAGGGCTACCGCCTTGGAACGGTCAGTGGCAAAGTAGGCCACTGGGAGTTTAAACCGGTTCTAGGGTGCACCAAACCTAACACTTACCCTACTGTCATCCCATTAAAACAGGACAGTGTAAATAAAGAAATCCCGCCATCATCTAATCTCTAACCAACAAGGCAGCATCAATAGGCAATATAAGTAAAACACAAATATGCTCGTGTAAATATATTACAAAAAACAACAACAATAGCCTAGAAAGCCACAATGAAGGTACTCAGTGATTGGCAGAAACTAGGCAACAAGAGAAAAAACCATTAAGGGCACGGCAGGTAAGATCATAGACAAACATCAAACGCCACCTTCCTAATGGGCTTTAGGTAGGCGTCACTATAGGGTCCACAGCCTGTCCAGTCATCGTACAATTAAAGAGGAAAGCATAGTGGCGAACAACTGTAAAAGGGCCCACCACCAAGCATGCAGTACGTTGCAAAATGATAGTGTCATAACCTCTTTTGATAAACTTTTTAACAAGTTTAACAAAGATCATATGAAAGTGATCATGACCAAGAATCTTACAAAGTTTATAAATCACATCACCATAGAAGTCAGGTTGTGATAGTCCTTGTCCCAGAAGAGTCCTTAGATTACGTTTATATTTGGAGAGTCGACAACTTTGTAATTACAAAGTTAGTGCCACAGTTGCATTATATAACTCGATGCATGGCACGCAGGAATCTAAATTGGGTTATTCCGATCAACTGAATTGATAGTTGGTTAACGTCTCCTCAACACATAACATGTTATTTCGAGCAGCTCCAGAGAAAATCTAAGGATACATAGGAATCCGTGAACCTCCACCCACTCTTTTGTAATAGAGTGATATGGTTTCATATCAGGCCTGGAGGATTGCCTTCGAAGAACGAACTTCCGGGCTACGTTCCCAACGACGAAGAGGCTAAGTGACGTTTTTTTTCCAAAGATACAGCGAATAACCACCTAGGTCGATGTTCGATGGTAAGATGCGATGGTCGATGGGTAAGATGCAATAGTAAGATGCGATGGTCGATGGTAAGATGCGATGGTCGACCGTAAGATGCGATTGTAAGATGCGATGGTCGGTGGTAAGATGCGATGGTCGATGGTTAGACGCGATAGACCATCGACCATCGCATCTTACCATCGACCGCCGTATCTTACCATCGCATCTTACCATCAAACATCGCATCTTACCATCGACCATCACATCTTACCATCGCATCTTACCATCGACCATCGCTTCTTAACATAGACCATCGACCTAGGTCGATGGTTAGATGCGATGGTAACATAGCCCTAACAGGACACTGTAAATAACAGAGATACATAGCAGCATAAGAGAACAATTAACTGTAACACAAGTGTGCTTTACGGCAGAGGTCTCACCATTGAGTTTCCTTCTTCGTTTTATATAAGCCGAATGCCTACCAAGAGATAAAAAATGCATATTTTCCTTCGCATCTTACCATTGACCGATACCTAGACATTTTTCTATTGTAATCGTGAGATCTTGGTCAGCATGAGAATTGATAAGTCGATGGTAAGATGCGATGGTCTGTCAAATGTTTTATGTTATTAGGTTATACAACAAGTCCATCAGACCATTGGTATCAGCGGAATATTACAATGAGACATAAACAAAATGAAAAAATATATGTTCCTGCACTATGGAACCAGAATCTACCATTTTACATCTAACCCCTGCGTTGCTAAGGCATCGCATCCGCGTTAACATCGCAGACGGTGCCATTTATCGTCCAGTGTGATAATATAAAGTAATATTTGCAACGAATATAAGATGGCAACAATGTGGGTCACACACTAAGTAATATTTATGGCATATTTTTCAAGTGTATGCGATTTATACTGCGTCTCGGCCGCAGTCCCGAGAGTGCAGTATAAATCACATACAAGAAAAATATGCTATAAATGTTTTGTACCAGAGCCATTTATCAAACTACGCATGTGCAAGAAGTTTTAGGGCGTTGCAGTTTTCAGTAGAAATAACAACTCGATCCAATCAAGAAATAGCATTATCATGCGTGATGAGCATGACCCATGTTTTGATTATTGCAGCCAATCGCCTTTGTATATTATTGGGCAAATGCACTGTCAAGGAGTGCTGTTATGGTCGCTTTGATTGACAGGTTATATGTAAATTACAACTGCGCGCGCATAAATTTGAGTAGACCATGGTAATACTGCCGAATCTGTCATTTATAGGATGGCTGAAATATACCGGCATTTATAGCACGATTTAGGCTCAGACCTTCAGGTTTATGAAAATATATATCATCAGCATGAACAAAGGAAAACCATTAGCGCTATGGTACAAGACAACTTTGTAAATACAAAGTAAGTGCCATAGTTGTATTATATAACTCGATGCATGGCACGCAGGAATCTAAATTGTGTTATTCCGATCAACTGAATTGATTGTTGGTTAACGTCTCCTCAACACATAACATGTTATTTCGAGCAGCTCCAGAGAGAATCTAAGGATACAGATGAATCCGTGAACCTCCATCCACTCTTATGTAATAGAGTGATATGGTTTCATATCGGGCCTGGAGGATTGCCTTCGAAGAACAAGCGTCCGGGCTACATTCCCAACGACGAAGAGACTTCGGGACGTATTTTTGTCCAAAGACACAGTGGTGCACGAAAGACCCGAACCCGTGATCTCCGGGTTCTGCGTCAAAGGCAAGTGTGACATATTCGTATATCGAAAGGATACTTGATTTGGGTTTACTCTGATATGTGGATGTATTGCTTCGGTGCCCAACCTTTTGGCGGTATGCACTATTTAAATATAGTAAAACGTCAGTAAAACGTCAGTAAAACGTTTTTGAGTTGCTACCCTTACATCATTAGAGTATCGTCCCTTTGTATTTTACCTGCATAAAGGTGTGAACATGGGGTTATGCCTAGTGGTTACGGCAAGAACTTGTACCCTAGCACATCATGGGTTCAAAACCGTAACGAGGCAAATAAATCATAAAGGGAAAAACGTTATTTTTTTTGTATCAATTGCTTTCTTTATGACTGAACAACACATCTAATAGTTAGATAGAATAGGAAGTAATGTGTAATTGTTGTACTTATTGTTTCTTTTTGTCAAAATGCATGCAGCTGGATGAGTTCAATATTGTCAATTCGAATATTACTAACCTATTCATTAGTAAACAAACCTATTCATTAGTAGGACAGATTTCCGGATTAACGTGTTGCCTTCCACTCCCTCCGGTGCGGCTCTAAATTTTGGAACGCCATGACTTTCTTATGATGTTGCCGATGAATATATGCATAGCATTTCCGTTTATATGTGGTAAATCTTTCATGATATGCAGTGCATTTTTAATTATATGCCGTAAATAAATCTTTATGTGGTAGAAAAGTATTTATATGCAGTAGAATAATCATTATATGCGATAGATAAGTCATTGTATGCAGTAGATAAACCATTATATGCGGTCCAGTTATCGTTATATGTGGTGCATTTATTACTATATGCAGTAGTTTATCCAATATATGAGGTCCTTTGAACATTATATGAAGTACGTTTGTATTTATATGCAGTGATTCTGTTGACTTTATATGTGGTACATATTTTAATATACGTGGTGAATACGTCTTTATATTCGGTAGTTTCAATTGCATTATATTCGGTACAAACGACTTTATACGTGGTGCATTTCTTATGATATGCAGTGCTTTTTCTATTATATGCGGTGTTTTTTTCCTTATGATGATGAGATCAATCGGAATACTCGTTTTTTTAAGATGTTACGATTTTATCGGAAATCTAACTAGACTGCTTCACTGCGTATGTCCCGTTTCAATCAAACAAAACGACAGTCAAACGCCGAATTCATCGGTCGAACAAAATCGCTCACGTAAAGTGCTTTCCAACTGCGATCATGGTCAAGCATCGTGTCTGATCTATGTTCTATAAAAATATATGTCAAGTTGCGCTTTTTCTCAATATTGATTACACAATGCACACGCGTGACATACATAAATAGAGGATATTTGTTGATTTGGAGTGAATAAATACAGAATATTTGTTTCTTTGGAATTAATATAGGATTTAATCCACTATTTCGCTGGAAAGTATATAATACACGCATACATTACAATTACTGAGGAAGTGTACGCGCTAAATACACAATCACTCTTATTCCCAAGGATTGTCCCCCATGTTGGTACGTACCATACCAAGTTCTGTACCCGGTGTTCTTATAAGGAAAGAATGGGCTGGTGGCTTCCGGGGGTGGGTTTGTGAACAAAATACATCCACACATCCCGCCCCACCCAAAGGGATGGTGTTATCATGGTTTTGTGAGAATGTGTTAAGGGAGGTGTTGTTTTTCTTGCGAGGGCAGTGTTGAGTATGTGGTGGTGTGTGTGTTTGTGTGTGGGTGACGGGGCGGGGGGGCTACACAAATTCCATGAGATAAGTGTCTGCGGGAGGAATGAGGGGTTAACGAATAAAAACAAACGGGGTATGGTGGCTGGAGATTTTTCCATTTTTCTCCCATACATTGTTTTATTAGGAGGTGCTAAGCGATGTATTTTAATGTGTTGCATTATTTTAAAATCTTGGTGGTAGTCTGTACATTTTCTTGAGGTGAACTCTTTTTAGTCGCCTTTATGGGGAGGAGGTAGGCAATGGATTTCCGGGGATCTAGGGTGGTAGTTTGTACATATTTCCAGGTGGCTCCGTGGCAGGGTCTGACGTTTTTAAACGCTTTACTTTTCTAGTGTATATATATTATTTTGCTTTTGTTGTTTTAAACTAGGGGTGCTTTCTGGGCTTAAAAATACATTTCTTAAAGCAGGGGCATGGATGGTGAGTACGGAGATTATCTGGAATAGCCCATTCCCGACTAATAGAAATTCGTTTCTGTCTAATCCCCGGGTTAGGCCCCACCGCACCCTTCAATATCCACGCACCCGCCCCGGAGAACATACAACATAAAACTTTGTACAATTTTAAGTAGCTCAGTACTAGTCAGATAGACTCGTCAACATCCATATTATATAATAAAAGAAATGCTTAAAAAACATGTGTGAAGCTAATATGTATGAGTTTGAAACTGCGTACACATTGTCTGCAACAAAAAAAGGTCATACATGCAATAAAACTAGGTGGGGTGGGGATACTATAAAAGAACGTTTTTAAATTTATCAACATTTCAGCGTCAGAATAGGTATTTAAACATTTTGAAATCTCCCAAAATGCACCACAGAGCAGTGGGTGGCGTAGCTGGCCTATTTTAAGTTGTAGGCCCAATCAATTGAGGACCACAGTTGCAAAGTTTCTAGTGGGTATTGGGACAAGCACTGCTAGATTATTTTTAAAATGAAATCAGGGTTTGTTTATATAAAACCCCTGATAAAATGATGCATTCTGACGAGTTTGGGAAGACCTTTTGGAGGAATAAAGAGAACTCCAAATCGTTCTTCGACGAATTTCAAAGTTTTGATTGCGAAACGTTATTCTGAACATTATTACAACAAAACCTTCCATCCCCACCCCCAATCCCCTTACACCCACTCCCCAACCCCTTCAATTTTAATGCAATTTGACAAATATCCTATCAAGGAAAAAGTAGTAGGATATCAGTAATTATGGGGGAATACACGCAAAACAATTATGCACCTATCAATTATTTCCACCGCCGGGGTAGGGGTAGGGTAGCAACGGGCTCACCCATGGAATTTATTCTTCTATCCCCTCCCTAGGAGATCCTTTTCAGGGTAATCCCCAATGTTAGTATTATACCAGTTCTGTCTGAAGTCCCTTCCCCGATGTCAACGTTGTTGGTCTAATTCAACTTTTCTGTGGAAGGAAATTATGTTGAAGGGGATGGTGGTGGGAAATCGGGGTTCAGGGGGTGTTTTCGAGATTTTTTTCCAGGTTGGGTTGGAGTATTTGTCGAGATTTTCCAAGGGACTGGGGTGATATAAAACATATGCCATTCTAGTCAATGTGTCTATGTTTGACCTAACTGTATTCAACAGTTCGTGTTTTTTTATATTATTAAAATGAATCCAGTCTTGGTTTGGACTGAAAAAAGTAAGACAGTTTTTGTTCTATTTATAAAATTGGAAATCCTCTAATTACGTAAAGCGTGTGTATACACTGGCCAATCGCTGTGGATCTAAACAGCGTTCTATGTGCAGTCGTTTATATTTAAACGCTGTGTAGCAGTCTAAATCGTAACGTCTTTAAAAACGAGTGTTCCGATTAATCTCATCATCATAAATGAAAAAAACACCGCATATAATAAGAAATGCACCACGTATAAAGCCGTTTGTATCGAATATAATTCATCTGAATCCACCGAATATAAAGACGTATCCACCACGTATATTAGAATATGTACCACATATAAAGTCAACAGAAGCACTGCATATAAATACAAAAGTACTTCATATAATGTTCAAAGGACCTCATTTATTAGATAAACTACTGCATACAGTAATAAATGCACTACATATAACGATAACTGGACCGCATATAATTGTTTATCTACTGCATACAATGACTTATCTATCGCATATAATGATTATTCTACTGCATATAAAGACTTTTCTACCACATATAAAGATTTATTTACCACATATAATTAAAAATGCACTGCATATCATGAAAGACATACCATATATAAAGGGAAATGCACTTCATATATTAATCGGCAATATCATAAGACAGTCATGGCGTTCCATAGTTTCTGCCTAATAAAGATTATAATATCCAACGTAAGATTTAAAAGCACTACTGACTCTTACACGGCCGACGTGATCTGTCATCTGATTTTTGTATGTTCAGTATTTTACACTGGGCTTTTGTTTCAATTTCAATCATCTATGAGTAGTGGAGCGATTACTACAATATGTTATAAAGGTTTATTTAATGAGAGAACTCATTTGAAACTAGTCAATGATTCATGTTAAACGTATTCCATGAATGTATCTAATGTCCTTCTCTATAACACATCAATGTTACATATAGTTCACTTATATAAGAATCAGAAAGTATATTTCCATAGTCATGCCTAGCAAGGGAGATAAAGCGGGATACATTGCACTGTATGCAGGGGATATAACATGAATATAATTAATGTTTAACTTTACAACAGTTATCTGTTACAATTTTAGAAGCATGTCATTTTGGAATAGCTTTTTATGTTTAACCTAGAAACTCAATGAAAAACATATAAAGTGACATTATAAAAGATTGAAGACGGATACGGCCATTTCGACTTTTCGACATTTCGACCCGAAAAGTCGCAAACCCAAAGGCGAAAAGTCGCAAAATTGAGATTTTGGGCGAAATTTCGACTATATATATATTTGCTATTGTTTTTTTAAACTAGGGATGCTTTCTGGGCTTAAAAACACATTTCTTAAAGCGAAGGCATGGATGGTGAGTACGGAGATTATCCGGAATAGCCCATCCCCGCCTAACAGAAATTCATTTCTGTCTAATCCCCGGGAGTAGTAAGGGAAAAGACGGGGGAGTAAGGAGCTAATGTGCAGGTGGAGTTAAGGTGCAGGTGTTATAATTCTGTTGTTGCGATAATTGATTGTTTACCTTGCATGGAAGTGTGAAATATTGACAAGTTTGAATAGGCTAGTAAAGTACATTAAGGCGATAGTATTTCCTATTTTCAATGATGAAACAAAGAAAATAATTTTAATACAAAAAGAGAAAAATGTAACAAGTGAAAACAATGCATCATGCTCACAGTAAGTTCCGGTGCAACAACGCCAGTCTTCAAACCAACCAACAAGTGTTCAGTGATTGATTAGTAGTAACTAAGTTTAATACAATACAAGATACATTGGAGATCTCCGAAATGAGTGTGAACGAGAACTTGATTTCAAAAGACGCTAATTCCAATAGAAGACTCGCTATCAGCAGCAGCAGCTGCAGCAGCAGTAAAGACGTCGACGAAGCTATTTTGAATCCTGACACTGTTTTGAATACTAGGCTGTAAACAAATGCCGAAAAATAAATCAAGGTCTCTTTTTAGCTCAGCTAATTCTAATCTACGGCATTATTGCCGTTTCACTGTCGCAGTTAATTTTGGAGTCAAATGATAAGGAATTTTGGATGGTGCGTCTATTGGATATATATTACCATCGCCTCGCCTGAAATATTTAAAGTCAGCGCCGCCATCGTCATCATCCTCATCACCACGACCGCCATCAGTATCATCATCAGCAGCAGCATCAGTCGTATAACTGGAGGTAACGTGCAAAATCCTGTTTTAAAACACTAGTGTCATAATAATACTAATTATGGACAGGGCTAAACTTAATGAGTAGTATTTAAAAAGAAAATACACTGATCCTGCAAGTTTTACTGGCCCTGGAGCATGACAAGAGTATACCCATTTATCTGATCGAATATCTACAAAAAAGGGTAAAAATATCGGACAGGGAAAGCAGCATTCAAGGACGACAGTCAACCACAAAACACAAAAACAAACACGCAAACAGACAAACGAAAAGACAAAAGTAATAAAAAGATGCAAACGACATCACAAACACAAAAGGGTTGACAAAAGGGCTACCGCCTTAAAACGGTCAGTGGCAAAGTAGGCCACTGGGGGTTTAAAACGGTTCTAGGGTGCATCAAACCTCACACTTACCCTACTGTCATCCCATTAAAACAGGACAGTGTAAATAAAGAGATCCCCGCCATGATCTAAACTCTAACCAACAAGGCAGCAACAATAGGCAATATAAGTAAAACACAAATATGCCCGTGTAAATATAATAAAAAAAAACAATAGTCTAGAAAGCCACAACGAAGGTACTCAATGACTTGGCAGAAGCCAGAGCGGTAAGAGAATACACCATTAAGGGCACGACAAGAAAGAACATGGACAAACATCAAACGCCACCGTCCCAAGGCGAGCGTCAAGGTGCCAGTTTTTACTGCAACATCCCTTTAACGTAGAAACCCAATAGAACCGGTGCTAGAGGCTGCGAGAGGTATGCGAGAGGTATGCGTCTGATATTACCTCTCATGAACAGACACAATAAAACCGAGTCTGCTACTGTTCTCCCTTGTGTGTGTTTGTTGCTTTCAATGACCCCTTTTTCAGTATGTATTCTATAGAATCTAAATTAAGCCTCTAAAAGGTAGAGGCAGTCCAACACCTTCAAATAGCTCAGCAAAATATAAATAAATATATCACAGTAATAATGAACTGTCGAGATAGTCGTACATTGAAGTTATATTCCCGTCACAATCATCGTAATAGCTAGCTGTCTTACGTCAGAAATAGGCCACCGTATAGCTTCTCAAGAACCGCAAGATAGTATGTTGACGTGAGACCTTACCAACGTGATTGGATTGACATGTCACTTAATAAATTCGCTTCGAACATACTTCCAATATGGCAAAAAACAATTGTTTAAACGGTCAAACAAGTATTAAGAGACCCCTAAATTAACGAGCAAAATTAGTCTCTTCATCACAGATGGCCTCTTATACAGGTGAATGCTAATTTCAAACGATATAGTTGGGAACTCAAACATATGATCAAGCAGATGATCTCTTAAAAGAGGTGTTCTCCTTAGAAACGTTTAACTGTACATAGCCTTATATAACAAATATGTGCACCTGCTAATTCTACCTAAACGGTAGTATTACAAGTGATTGTAAGCTTGTCCTCAATAAATTGTCCTTATTGCATAATCCAAAAGTAGATATAAAAATCGAATAGAAAAAAGTAGCATTCAAGGACGACAGCCAACCACAAACACAAACACAAACAAAGAACAACTTTAAAGATGAATAAACAGCGAGATAAGACACAACAAACACAAAAGGGTTGAAAATAGGGCTACCGCCTTGGAACGGTCAGTGGTAAAAAAGGCTGCCGGGGTTTAAACTAGGTTCTAGGGTACACCAAATCTCATTCTTACAATGTACCCTTTTGTCATCCCAATAAACGCGGCAGTATAAATAAAGATATCCCCTCAAGGCAGTATTAATAGGTAATATAAGTAAAACACATAACCGATCGTGTATATATAATATAAAAAAACATTGGATAGGATAGGCAGAGCCTCGTATCCTATCATTTTATTCAACTCGTTTATTAAAATCAATAATACACAGTCACTCATGTAAGATCCTTCATGTTCGAAAACCTTAAAATTCAGTAGCTATCAAATTTCCAGGATTCTGTTAACTGTATATGTGTCATCATCAGAGAACCTTTAGTTTAGTTTTCTTCAACATTTCTGATATGATATGTGTGCCATTATGGTTGATCATATTATTGACAAAAGGCACGATTTGTATTGACTTTGTTGAGAAATCATTGCCAAAATGCTTACTTGGCAACATGACATCCGTAAAGTGACCATATTCGCTTGCCAGAGTTTCACAACGGTACCCATTGTAAATATGGGGACAGTTGTAACTCGGAGATGGATGTGAAAATGTAAAATAACCATCCGAGACACACGTGTTACATTCAAGCACAGAGCAATATAATCAAACTAAATACAGAAATATGTAAAACAATGACATATTATTTTCCATCAACACAGTGTACGCACAGACATCTCAAACAGCGTCGAACAGTAGCTTTAGGTTACAAGACATGTGGCTATCCGGTAAATCTAAAACATTATCGAATAGTCGTATCAACTCAACCAGACTGTCTGAGAAATCTGAAACATAATCGATCATGCCTTTCAAACTCGTGACATCTGAAACATATTCAATAAGTTGTTTTAGTTCAAATCGGCAACGGCTGTCGCAGTAATCCAAAACATAATCAAACATTCGTTTCAAATTAATAACGTTAATGACTAAATATTATTTGGTTACATGTATCAGCCGACAACACGAGTACGTCTGTTATATAAACAGATGAAACGGGGTTTTACAGCCTGTTATACCATCATATTGATACAGAAACCTCAGATGGAGATGAGATGATGGATGACAATTACCATCAGAAATGCTCTCGCCAGGAAACAAACCCACGTGAGGCAGAGGTCTGTAGCTATAAAGCCAATGCTTTATTGCGCAATGAGCTACCGAAGCCAGTAAAATATAACAAAAAATTGAATGTCACTCTACTAACTCTGCCACTGAAAGAGTTCGCGTACGCATTTTTCACAGGTGTGATTTGTGAAAATTGCAGTTCGATATGACTCACTTCCGTATTTTTCACACCCAGTGAACATGATTCCAAAAGTTACAAATACATCAGAATTGGTACGTCTTCGGATACAATACATGTGTTTCAAGAGTTGGATTCTTAGTGCAAGCTCGTGAGTCGGAAGTCACGGTAGTAGAACTCGTGCTGTAGTTGTATACTAGACATTATACTACAACTTCGATCATGAGCTCGAATCCCGCATGTGACAGGTTCGCCTGCTAACTTGACTGTCTTTAAATACGACAGAAGGCACTGGTGTGAAACCCATGATAGTGACTGTAACCTAACTCGACAATCAAAAGGACTTTGTTGCAATGGTGTACTAGTTATTATTTCCATTTGATCAAAATCTGTTTCTGTCCAAATCTAATTAATTATTCCAGGGGTTAATATCGAATTTGAATACACTATACCTTATGTGTATGTTTCTACTACTATGGTTATTTTCACGGTTGTCAGACTTTGTATTAAATTAATAGCTTCTCACATTCTTACGTTTGGGAGATGAATTATCCTAAACATTATATAGAGGATCTTACATGAGTACTCATTCATTATTGAATTTACTCAACGAGTTGGCAAAATGATATAATGCGAGGCTCCTGCCGAGCATTATATCATTTTTTCCGAACGAGTTTAATAAATTCAATAATGAATGAGAACGAATGCTAGAGTCTATTTATCACATAACTCACATATCGACTTCTATTGCATTTTGCCTGTCGCTTTAACAAACGAAACCGACACGAAACCTGGAAATTAGATCATAGTCATTATCGAATTATTTTGACAGCGCATACTAGGCTTATTTGCATACTTATATAACTAGTTATGTATGGCAAATATAGAATGGTGTTATTCCACTCCCACACCATGAGTTATGTGATAAACATATATAATAGCTGTGAAATATGCGTTCTGTATGAGGCACTTTCGGAAATTTCACATTTGCAATTTGTGAAGAATGCCTACGCATTTTCCACAAATTTGTAAAAAATGCGGTTTGTGACATATGAGGCTCCATTAAGCTGTCCAACGTGGATTAGTCCACCCCTTCATTTAGTATATGACTAATACTGTTAAAAGGCACGCACAAACCCATACAGTCATACACAAGTTCATTAGGATTGGTTAACGTGTTAACTAGTGAGAAAAAAACAGCTTTAGGATGCTGTACGAGGGTGCTTCAAAAAGTTCTGTCACTAGGCATATATCCTTTGAACTGGATATTACACTGAGATAAAGTAATGTATTTATAGTACTACTGGGTTCGTTGTCTTAAATTCCACAACAAAAATGAAAAATTTCCGGTTATTTATACCCCTCAATTACCTCCCCCTACCACACCTTTTGGATACTGGCATCTCTGAAAAGTCCTTGTTACAAAACGTTGTAAAAATTATTTGAATAAGTCTATGCTTTTAAATTTTCTTGTACGCCATCTGTTGTTATTCACCCATAATCCCTGAATATGATTGTCGAGAATTTGGAAAGATCTTGCTGCAAACCAGATATGAGTGAATGCATATCCCTTAATTTTAGCAGAAATAACACTGATTTTCTTAATTTTGTTTACGGAAATGTTATAATATCTTTTAAATGTCGTAATTATTCTCATAGTATTAATATGTTTTCATATTTGTTTACAAATCATAGTCCTTCAGTGTTTAAATTTCATATTCAACACATTATTGTAGAATTTTGTACAATGTTTTGAGAAAATATTGATCATCCAAAAACGCTATTTCAGAAGATTGCCCTTCCATTTAATGTCCATTTATCATTAAATTAATTTTACACGTTAGCTTAAAATGTTAATTTCTAAGACAATGCCTTTTCATCTACCACTCTTACATTCTGAATCTTGTAATACACAGATATAACTGGTAATGTACGAGAAATTTCAAAGGTCTTCGATAAATACTTAAAGAAAAACAGGCATTTAAAAAAGTAACAGTTAACAAACCTGAAAAAAACTAAGGACGAAAATGCCCCAGTGTGTATAAGTGATGTGTATTAAATGTTCCATAACTTTCGTCACACAAAAGATACAGCATTCATTTTACCATCAATGGAATGGTACTGAAAATCTTGTTCATTTGGTATCAAACACCAACACTCACAATGAGCACATTATTGTTAAAACGCGTTAGTGACAGAACTTTATGAATGACCCTCGTATATTGTACACAATATAGGAGATTCTGATTATGCACCTAAACGATCCCTTATTGTGTTTTGTGATGTCTTACAATGTATCTTGGCCTTTTTCATCTTTAACGTTCTTTGTTTCTGTGTGTGTTTGTGGTTGACTGTCGTCCTTGAATGCGACATTTCCTTTTTGATTTTTATATCTACTTTTAGAACCACAGAGCTATGCATCGGAGCAACCGTTGTGGATAAAATGTATATTCACGGCAGTTATACTGCCTGCAATGTTCCGCTAAGCGAAAGGACAGGAATCGCCAAAGAATGCGATATACGCTTAGGTTTATATACTCCTCAAAATAAGTAAGGACCGCAAGAAAATGTCTCCATATGCTTACCAGTCAAATTGACTACATACCATTTTCAAAAGGTTACACGAATGTGTAAACAATGTTGCATTAAACTGGAAAGTGTCAGGTCTTCTGCATTAGATGAAAAGACAAAATGTTGATGTACATTGTTCTGTTAAAGAGTCCGAGATTTTTGAAATATTTCTAAAAGTCATTAATTTGCCCCAAAACAACAATACTAAAAGTTTTAATATGTTTTGTCAATTAATCTCTATCAACGGAACTGTGGACGCGACATTTTAATTATCTTTGACAGTTTAAATACATACACCGAACAGTTTTGAAAAACGCTGATTTTTTTTATCCCATCCAAAATGAAGTACATTTTCAAGACCTAGTTGCATATTTGGCACGCTCGCTTATCTGTAGAGTTACCCTAAAGAAAATGGTGACAGATAGTCATGAAAATAATACGAAATAACATTTTTGGGTGAAAAGGGGCATTTTATTGAAATTTTTCAAAATCTGAATTTTCAAATTAATTTGCTTTGGTGTAAAATGTTCCTAAACAATACAGAAACACAAAACAGTTTTCATTTTTGAAATGTACTGTGTATTTAAACTTGTGCGATGATGCAAACTTTAATCTTATTGAAATAAAAGAAGAGATGGTCCTTAACTTATTTTGAGGAGTATATAACGAAAGCCGGTATTATTTAAGAACGGTTCTTTCTTATTTCTTGCAAAAAGGTTTTAAATAAATGGAATAAAAGTACTCAATTAGTAGTAGACACTATCAGTATAAGTATTGGATACAATGTGTGAGCGACTGATACATACAGTTCTAGTATCTTCTAAAACGTTTCAGCAATTTTGTTGCCCACTCACCAAATGTTACTAAATCATTATCTACTATCTATCTGATTACAGAGTGGCACGAGCTATGAGAAGCATTAAGCTTGTAACATTTCAGCAGCAGATAAATGATGAACAAATCTAAAGTATCATATTTCAATATGGTTAGCTACTGCACGTGTAACAGCTTGCTAAAGAACCAAACAATTAATAAATTGCAGTGGGTTTGAGTGTTGTTTGGTCTATGAGGATACAATCCATAATGTCCCGTGATTAATATATCGTATATCAAGTTGTAATGGTATCTAATTGTGCGACGCAATTTGTATGACTAAGGACGGGTATTGGGAAGCATGTTTATGATAGTTTTACAAATGTAATATGCCAACTGGTTGTTGTTATTGTCCCCCTGCCGGTCGAATGGAATATACTAATGGGACTATACTTCCGTCCGTTCAGCCGTCCGTCTGTCCATCCCGAAGTTTTCCGGATAGCTGTGGCTACACTTTTTATCGTAGCTTTATAAAACTTGGTATCCATCTTTATGAATGCAGACATAAGCTTTACAAGCTTGTTTTTGAGGTTAATGCGTCAAAATCCAAAATTTGCATCGTAAAAAAGGATAAAAGTAAATCTATCGTTTGTGGCCGCAATGTTGCTATCTTTATGGGTACGAAATGTGCACCACTTGTCGAAGATTTGCTTTTATATTGCTATGAAAGAGATTTCATGTTGAGTCTTTCACCAGATACCCAGGCAGATGTTATTGAAGCCTTTAATGACACCTCTCGGTATCTGGAAGATATATTAAACATTGACAACCCTTTCTTTTCTACTATGGTTAATAATATATACCCTAAAGAACTTCAACTTAACAAAGCCAATATTTCTGATACTAACGCTTCTTTTCTCGATTAACATTTTGCAAAATCTTATTATCGTAACCCTGATCTTCTTTCCAAATATAAAGTAATTTAAGAACTCTTCTGCGACAAGGACTATTACGACCTGACTTCTATGGTGACGTGATTTACAAACTTCGTAATATCCTTGGTCATGATCACTTTCGTACTATCTTTGTTAATCTTGTTAAACGGTTTATCAAAAGAGGTTATGACCCTGTCATTTTGCAACGCACTGCATGCTTGGTGGTGGACCAATTTACAGTTCGCCACTATGCTTTCCTCTTTAATTGCGCGATGACCGGACATGCTGTGGACCCTATGATGACGTTTACCTAAAGCCTCAAAGGACGGTGACGTTTGATGTTTGTCTGCAGTCTTGTCTTGTCGTGCCCTCAGTGGTTTATCGCCGGCTCCGGTTACATTAATCTCAGGCTCGGAAAGCTGCTATGGGTGTTGGACTGTGTATGAACGTCATTTTACTGTTCATAAAACAACTGTATTTTAGTAAAAATACCGGGACGCAGTCAAATTTTCTTTTACTACTTGAATTACGGTTTTAATTTCAGAGATACAGTCTATAAATCTGTTCCCAGCATACGAATACAGCTGGTTCCAAATCGGTGTCGTCACTGAATATTGATTGATGTTAAACTTTATTAAAGGGACAAACGGCAATCTTTGATTTTTTTATCCTTCATAGTGTAAGCGTACGCTCGTATGTTTATATCGTTGAACAGAACAGTTTCATTAGTTTTGTTCACTTCCATCGGGCTTATGTTCCCGAGCAGCGATCGATGTATTCGGTGTTTGTAACGGCAGCTTGTCCAAGTAACGATACGTATTATTGTGATGAAGAAACCGATATATCATACGCTTTAGTGTTAAATTTAGACATTCCAGATACCAAGCCTTGACTGGAGGATAGGCAAATATATACTTTATATTGTTATCTCTTAGAAATGCCGACATTTTATTGTTCTTAAATTCCTGATATATGACCCCGACAGTATTCATAGACTCTCCAAGCATAGCTTTAAGAGCGTATAGAACCGTGTCGGACTGTTTGTTTTTCAAGGGTGTTACCATGGCGACCCTACTGAAGACGTCAATCGAAATTTATAGAAAAGTCACGCCGTCGTTATATTTTGCCATTCTACTCATGTCCGCCAGGTCTATGTCTAACTGGTCATATATGCCGCGTGTTACAACATAAGTTCGTTGAAATGATTGCATAACCGACCTGTTAACTGTATATGTATATTGCTTATGCAAGAATATCCGTATTTCATTTTCACTTGTTTTCCTCACTCCCTCTCGATCTGTAACTCTTTTCAATGTTCCAGGGCCAGTAAAACTTGCAGGATGGAATGGATCAGTGTATATTATTTTAAATACTGCTCATTAAGTTTAGCCTTGTCCATAATTAGTTTTATTATGAAACTAGTGTTTTAAAACAGGATTTTGCACGTTACCTCCAGTTATACGACTGATGCTGCTGATGCTGCTGTTGATGATGATGATAATGATGGCGGTCGTGGTGATGACGAGGTGTAGAAAGATGAATTTGAAATTCGTCCGAAGAACGATTTGGAGTTCTCTTTATTCCTCCAAAAGGTCTTCCCAAACTAGTTACAGTGCCTCATTTTATCAGGGGTTTATATAAACAAACCTTGATTTCATTTGAAAAAATAATCTAGGTCAGCGCTGACTTTAGACGCGGCGATGGTAATATATATCCAATAGATGTGCTTAAAAGCACCATCCATAATTCCTTATCATTTGATTCCAAAATTAACTGCGACAGTGAAACGGCAATAATGCCGTAGAATAGAATTATATGAGCTAAAAAGAGAGATTGATTTTTCGGCATTTGTTTACAGCCTAAAACGCCGTAAGGTGGAATACGGTTAGTATTCAGAAAGCAGCTCCGTAAATATGATGCAATGTTTTCACTTGTTACATTTTTCTCTTTGTGTATTAAAATTCTTTTCTTTGTTTCATCATTGAAAATAGGAAATACTATCGCCTTAATGTAATTACTTGCCTATTCAAACTTGTCAATATTTGCATTTCACACTTCCATGCAAGGTGAACAATC
This sequence comes from Cyrtodaria siliqua, assembly GCA_037043455.1. Classification (NCBI taxonomy): domain Eukaryota; kingdom Metazoa; phylum Mollusca; class Bivalvia; order Adapedonta; family Hiatellidae; genus Cyrtodaria; species Cyrtodaria siliqua. The sequence continues at coordinate 234,303 of JAWPHD010001603.1, forward strand.
AATTATCGCAACAATAGAATTATAACACCTGCACCCTGCACCTTAACTCTACCTGCACCTTAACTCCTTACTCCCCCGTCTTTTCCCTTACTACTCCCGGGTTATGCTCCACCGCACCCAACATCCACGCACCCGCCCCGGAGAATATACAACATAAAACTTTGTATAATTGCAAGTAGCTCAGTACTAGTCAGATAGACTCGTCAACATCGACATTATATAATAAAAGAAAAACATGTGTGTAGCTAATCTGTATGAGTATGAAACTGCGTACACATTGTCTGCAACAAAAAAAAAGGTCATACATGCAATAAAACTAGATGGGGTGGGGATGGTATAAGAGAACGTTTTTAAATTGATCAACATTTCAGCGTCAGAATTTAAACATTTTGGGGAAATCTCCCAAAATGCACCACTGAGCAGTGGCGTAGCTGGCCGATTTTAAGAGAACGTTTTTAAATTTATCAACATTTCAGCGTCAGAATAGGTATTTAAACATTTTTGGGGAAATCTCCCAAAATGCACCACTGAGCAGTGGCGTACCTGGCCGATTTTAAGTTGTAGGCCCAATCAATTGAGGACCACAGATGCGAAGTTTCTAGTGGGTATTAGGACAAGCACTCCTAGATTATTTTTTCAAATGAAATCAAAGTTTGTTTATATAAACCCCTGATAAAATGAGGCACTGTAACTAGTTTGGCAAGACCTTTTGGAGGAATAAAGAGAACTCCAAATCGTTCTTCGGACGAATTTCAAAATTTTGATTGCGAAACGTTATTCTGAACATTATTACAAACAGTCTATTTTCGGAATATTTTACATCAAAACCTTCCATCCCCACCCCAATCCCCATACACCCACCCCCTCCGCCCCCTTCGATTTTAATGCACTTTTACAAATGTCCTATCAAAGAAAAAGTAGTAGGATATCAGTAATTACTGAGGGAATGCACGCAAAACAATTATACACCTATCAATTATTTCCCTCGCCTGGGTAGGGGTAGGGTAGCAACGGGCTCACCCAAGGAAAATCGATTTATTGTTCTATCCCCTACCTCGGAGATCATTTTCAGGGTAATCCCCAATGTTGGTATTATACCAGTTCTGTCTAAAGTCCCTACCCCGGTGTAAACGTTGTTGGTCTAATTCAGTTTTTCAACGCAATATCTGTGGAAGGAAAATATGCTGAAGGGGATGCTGGTGGGGAAGCGGGGTTCAGGCGGTGTTTTCGAGATTTTTTTCCAGGATGGGTTGGAGTATTTTTCGAGATTTTACAAGGGACTGGGGTGTTATCAAAATATACGCCATTTTCTAACGCCGATTTAGTCAATGTGTTTATGTTTGACCTAATTGTATTCATCAGTTCGCGTTTTTTATATTATTAAAATGAATCCAGTCCTGGTTTAGACTGAAAAAAGTAAGACAGTTTTTGTTCTATTTATAAACCTGGAAATCCTCTAATTAAGTAAAGCGTGTGTATACATGGCCAATCGCTGTGGGTCTAAATAATCGATAGTCAGTAGAAATCATGTCGAGCATGTAAATTTTGCGAGCGGGCATGTTAAAAATAAGACGAAAAGGCCAAAATGAATCGGAACGAAATTGGACCCAAAAATTATCGACAGCTTGTAAACTAATTTAAAAGTCGATTTATTTTGTTTATACATCGCCGCAAACAACTCTCGGTTTCAAAATAGATTGGTTTTCAATTTTATTTGCTGTTTTCGAACGACGTTGGGGACGAAGGAGCAATAAATACCGCGATGTAAACCCGACTGATAATGAACTGAAGATCATTTCCGGTCTGTTTTGTAACCTACGATGAGCTTTCTTCATTTTTTTGAAAGAGCGTAACCCGGCAGAAAAAATCAATGCAGACGTTAGTGACTAAAAAAAATTAATAAAATTATGAAATAAACAGAACCCGTAATTTTCAGACCCAATGACTGAGAATAAAGTGTCAAAACAATCAAGTTCTTTATTTTATTTAATTATTTAATTTAATTACTTGTGATATTATACTATAGAAAATATAACTTTCTGTGACAATATACATATTTAAAAAATTCGAGTCAGTAGAAATGTGTTCGGCTAGTGAATGTTTTTAAGTCACATGCCTGATGGGCTAGTATCTCAAAATATTTTTCGTGAAGACTGTTCAGAGCTCCAGACAAACATCCATGTCAAAGGGTATTTTACCTCCTAAATAAATCTGCAGTGCTAATTCAGATTATTTTAAAGAGTAAATGTTATAATTGTTTTGCATTTTACTTCAAAATATCACTTTATTAAACTAGCATTGTTCATTTTCAATGCTGATTTTTACTCCCAATTTTTGAATGCAAGGTTGATTTATCAATTTGCATTCATCGTCATTGCTTTTGGCGCCTCCTCATCGCCTCTGGCGGATAGCCTACATTTTTTCTCATAAATTGAGGCTTCAAGTCGTACATGCATGCTGATCTATGCTAGACAAACGTATTGGATGCTGAAAACAACTATAATGCAAATAAACAGGTTGAGACAATCTACGAAAATCTCATGTATGAGTTGTGGGCGATTTTTTTAAAGCGAATTTTTGAAAGGTGTTTTCTCATCAAGGGGAAACACGATGTGACGTCAGACGCACCTTTGCTTTACAGTGTTATATTCGAGATTTCCAGGGGAAGATTTGTTTCAATATATTTAAAGTTGTTTCAATATATTTATTACGTAAAATTGTATATAGCAACAACTATTTCAAAAGGGTTTTAGTGATTCACGATGTCAGTGAATTATTATTAGTGATAAGATGAAATAAAGAAACATGTTTAGACATTAGACACCACTGGATTGTTATTGTGTTGAAATATAGTATATATAGAAATCTTGTTATCGTTATATATTCTGTATTTTGTTCACTGATCGGATTTGTTGTTTTACTATGAAATCAATCAGTGTAGTCAACGATGACAGTTTTAACAACAATACATTCAAAATGACCATATCCCTGACCGTTGTGACGTCATGACGTCATCTAATTTGGAAAGCCCGTGTTTGACCTGGTTCTGATCAAAATCTATTCATTCATAACAAGTGTCAAGCTCCAGACTATCTGAGTTTTTATTAGTCCCCCACCGGTTCACAGGTTTTTTACCTCGTTCTTCCGTCCGTCCTTCCGTCCGTCCTTCCCAATGCTTGCCCGGTCCATGTTTTCAATACTATAAGACTTTGAGATACCAAAGTTGGTATGTGAATACATCTTGAGATAACGGTGTGTCGCGTACTAAAATAAGGTCACTGTGACCTTGACCTTGACCTGTGATCTCTGTCATAGAAAATGCTTGTCCAGACGGTATTTTCAATACTATAACACTTAGAGATACCAAACTTAGGATGTAAATACATCTTGGGATATCGGTGTGTTGCATACCAAAATAAGGTCATTGTGACCTTGACCTGTGACCTCTGTCATAGAAAATGCATAGAAAATGCTTGTCCGGGCCATATGTCCAATAATATGAGACTGAGATATCAAACTTGGTGTGTCGCGTACCAAACAAAGGTCACTGTGACTTTGACCTTGGCCTGTGACCTCTGTCATAGAAAATGCTTGTCCAGACAGTATTTTCAATACTTTAACATTTAGAGATGCAAAACTTGGTATGTGAATATATCTTGGGATATCGGTGTGTTGCATACCAAAATAAGGTCATTGTGAACGTGACCTTGACCTGTGACCTCTGTCATAGAAAATGAATAGAAAATGCTTGTCCGGGCCATATTTTCAATACTATAAGATTTTGAGATACCAAGCTTTTTATGTGGATACATCTTGGGATAGCGGTGTGTCGCGTACCAAAAAAAGGTCAATGTGACCTTGACCTGTGACCTCTGTCATAGAAAATGCTTGTCTGGACCGTATTTTCAATACTATAACACTTAGGGTTACTAAACTTGGTATGTGCATACATCTTGGGATAGCGGTGTGTCGCATACTAAAATAAGGTCATTGTGACCTTGATCCTGACCTGTGACCTCTGTCATAAAAAATGCATAGAAAATGCTTGTCAGAGCCATATTTTCAATACTAAAAGACTTTGAGATACCAAGCTTAGTATGTGGATACATCTTGGAATAGCGGTGGGTCGCGTAACAAAATAAGGTCACTGTGACCTTGACCTGTGACCTCTGTCAAAGAAAATGCTTGTCCAGACCGTATTTTCAATACTATAATACTTAGAGATATCAATCTTGGTATGTGAATACATCTTGGGGTAGCGGTATGTCGCATACCAAAATAAGGTCGTTGTGACCTTTACCTTGACCTGTGACCTCTGTCATATAAAATGCTTGTCCGGATCGTATTTTCAATATTATAACACTTAGAGATTCCAAACTTGATATCTGAATATATCCTGGTATAGCGGTGTGTCGCGTACCAAAATAAGGTCACTCTGACCTTGCCCTGTGACCTCTGTCATAGAAAATGCTTGTCCAGATAGTATTTTTAATACTATAACACTTAGAGATACCAAACATGGTATGTGAATACATCTTTGGATAGCAGTGTGTCGGATACCAAAATAACGTCACTGCGACCTTGACCTTGACATGTGACCTCCGTCATAGAAAATGATTGTCCAGATCGTATTTTTAATACTATAACACTTAGAGATACCAAACATGGTATGTGAATACATCTTTGGATAGCAGTGTGTCGCATACCAAAATAAGGTCGTTGTGACCTTTACCTTGACCTGTGACCTCTGTCATATAAAATGCTTGTCCGGACCGTATTTTCAATATTATAACACTTAGAGATTCCAAACTTGATATCTGAATATATCTTGGTATAGCGGTGTGTCGCGTACCAAAATAAGGTCACTCTGACCTTGCCCTGTTACCTCTGTCATAGAAAATGCTTGTCCAGATCGTATTTTTAATACTATAACACTTAGAGATACCAAACATGGTATGGGAATACATCTTTGGATAGCAGTGTTTCGCATACCAAAATAAGGTCATTGTGACCTTGACCTTGACATGTGACCTCCGTCATAGAAAATGCTTGTATGGGCCATATTTTCAATACTATAACACATAGAGATACCAAATTTGGTATGTCGATACATCTTGGGATATCGGTGTGTTGCATACCAAAATAAGGTCATTGTGAACGTGACCTTGACCTGTGACCTCTGTCATAGAAAATGAATAGAAAATGCTTGTCCGGGCCATATTTTCAATACTATAAGATTTTGAGATACCAAGCTTTTTATGTGGATACATCTTGGGATAGCGGTGTGTCGCGTACCAAAAAAAGGTCAATGTGACCTTGACCTGTGACCTCTGTCATAGAAAATGCTTGTCTGGACCGTATTTTCAATACTATAACACTTAGGGTTACTAAACTTGGTATGTGCATACATCTTGGGATAGCGGTGTGTCGCATACTAAAATAAGGTCATTGTGACCTTGATCCTGACCTGTGACCTCTGTCATAAAAAATGCATAGAAAATGCTTCTCAGAGCCATATTTTCAATACTAAAAGACTTTGAGATACCAAGCTTAGTATGTGGATACATCTTGGAATAGCGGTGGGTCGCGTAACAAAATAAGGTCACTGTGACCTTGACCTGTGACCTCTGTCAAAGAAAATGCTTGTCCAGACCGTATTTTCAATACTATAATACTTAGAGATATCAATCTTGGTATGTGAATACATCTTGGGGTAGCGGTATGTCGCATACCAAAATAAGGTCGTTGTGACCTTTACCTTGACCTGTGACCTCTGTCATATAAAATGCTTGTCCGGATCGTATTTTCAATATTATAACACTTAGAGATTCCAAACTTGATATCTGAATATATCCTGGTATAGCGGTGTGTCGCGTACCAAAATAAGGTCACTCTGACCTTGCCCTGTGACCTCTGTCATAGAAAATGCTTGTCCAGATAGTATTTTTAATACTATAACACTTAGAGATACCAAACATGGTATGTGAATACATCTTTGGATAGCAGTGTGTCGGATACCAAAATAACGTCACTGCGACCTTGACCTTGACATGTGACCTCCGTCATAGAAAATGATTGTCCAGATCGTATTTTTAATACTATAACACTTAGAGATACCAAACATGGTATGTGAATACATCTTTGGATAGCAGTGTGTCGCATACCAAAATAAGGTCGTTGTGACCTTTACCTTGACCTGTGACCTCTGTCATATAAAATGCTTGTCCGGACCGTATTTTCAATATTATAACACTTAGAGATTCCAAACTTGATATCTGAATATATCTTGGTATAGCGGTGTGTCGCGTACCAAAATAAGGTCACTCTGACCTTGCCCTGTTACCTCTGTCATAGAAAATGCTTGTCCAGATCGTATTTTTAATACTATAACACTTAGAGATACCAAACATGGTATGGGAATACATCTTTGGATAGCAGTGTTTCGCATACCAAAATAAGGTCATTGTGACCTTGACCTTGACATGTGACCTCCGTCATAGAAAATGCTTGTATGGGCCATATTTTCAATACTATAACACATAGAGATACCAAATTTGGTATGTCGATACATCTTGGGATAGCGGTGTATGGCGTATCAAAATAAGGTCACTGTGACATTGACATTGACATGTGGTCTCTGTCATAGAAAATGCATAGAAAATGCTTGTCCGAGCCATATTTTTAATACTGTAAGACTTTGAGATACCAAACTTGGTATGTGGATACATCTTAGTATAGCGGTGGGTTGCTTACCAAAATAAGGTCACTGTGACCTTGACCTTGACCTGTGACCTCTGTCATAAAAAATGCTTTTCCAGACCGTATTTTCAATACTATAACACTTAGAGATACCAAACTTGGTATGTGAATATATCTTGGAATAGCGGTGTCTCGCATATCAAAATAAGGTCATGGTGACCTTGACTTTGGCCTGTGACCTCTGTCGTAGAAAATGCTTCTCCGATCCATATTTAAAATACTATAAGACTTTGAGATACCAAACTTGATATGTGTATACATCTTGAGATAACGGTGTGTTCACGTACCAAAATAAGGTCATTGTGACCTTGACCTGTGACCTCTGTCATGGAAAATGCTTGTCCGGAACGTATTTTCAATACTATAACACATAGATATACCAAACTTGGTATGTTAATACATCTTGGGATAGCGGTGTGTCGCATACCAAAATAAGGTCATTGTAACCTTGGCCTTGATCTTTGACCTCCATCATAGGAAACGTCTGAAAAATGCTTGTCTGGACCGGCGGGGGACTATGGATTGCCCTGCAATTCTTGATTCTCTTTTTATTCAAAACATGTGTCAAGCTCCAGATTATCTTAGTTTTCATTCATAACATGTGTCAAGCTCCAGATTATCAGTATTCATTCATAATAAGTGTCAAGCTCCAGATTCTCTCAGTTTTCATTCATAATGACAAATGATTAAACCGGGTTTCATTTTGTTATGTTTATTTTTATTTGCATGTTAATTTTAAAAAATGTTTTTATATCCATTTTCATCAATATATTATGGAGTCTTAAGCCTATTAATTTTCTCCGTAAAGTTTGGTGAATTCGGGCACTGTACTTTCAATTTTTGTTCAATGTTTTGTTTGTAAACATGTATTTCGAAATCGACTAAATCATGAAATTGCACATGGCTGCGACATTTTAACTTACTTCGTCCGGCTAGGTTCTGTTCTGTTTCTTGTTTGTTTGGTTTTTTTATCAAAATTATGGCCACTTTTACCCGTGTATGTACTTATGTTCAATTTCAGTTATTTTTTCCACCTTTCCACCTATAAATGTGTGTATTTTTAATTTTTTAGAAAATACTACAGTAAAGTTTCTTTTCAATGTGTGAGAAAAACATAGGAAAGTTGAATCAACGAGTAGTGCCTCTTGTTACGTTACTTGTCCCTGCAGCAGAAGGCGTTTCTAGGCTACGCCATTGACCTCTGATTATAGAATATTTGTCTACAAAATGTACATAGAAATTGCTTTGTTACTTAATAGTTGCTCTACCATTCTCACTGGTCTTATATGTCTGTTGACAATTTCATTAAAGTCTTTAATATGTTCATTATTTCCTTTATTTTCTACTTCCTTGACTATTGGAGGCAATATTTTTGGGGATAAAACTTGCCCACAAGTAACTGGCATCTGATTTAATATGCAGAGTAGGTCCCATAACACTTGTGACTTCCTACCATTGTAACAGGTTTAAAGCCGTTGTAACAGATTGTCTGTCATTTGGCCTTAGACATTTGTTGTTAACACTCTAGCACCTTCATTATATATCGGATCTTTACCAAGCTTGGTCAATTTTTTGATATCCATGAGAGCTCGGACAAGTTCTATACACCAGTTATTTAATTTGATTTAATAAAATATACAATAGTTTGCTTTGTGAACACACTAGCACCTTCATTGTGCATCCGATATTTACCAAACTTGGTCAGAGTCTTTATATAAATGAACGGTCAGACAAGTTCGAAAACCATCCATACTGGATAATGAACGTCAGAGTTATTGTCCTTGATTTAATGGGAAATCCCATATTTCTATTAGTCCCTTTATTTTGAATCCGAGGTTTACCAAACTTTGTCGGTGTCTTTATATTAAAGGAAGTTTGGACAAGTTTTAAAACCACTCATATCGGATAATAAATTTAAAGCAAAAGTTATTGTCCTTGATTTAATGGAAAATCCTATATTTTGCATTGTGAAAACTAGCCTCTTCAATCTGCATCCGATCCTTACCGAACTTGGCCAGATTTTTTATATTAATGAAGGCTCAGACAAGTTTGAAAACAAACCATAGCGGTTAATAAAATTCAGAGATATAGCCCTTGATTTAATGGAAAATCCTATATTTTGCCCTGTGAACTCATAATATAGCCCCCTCATTATGCATCCGGTATTTACCAAACTTGGTCACAGTCATTATATTAGCGAAAGCGTGTACCATACTGAAAACTACATATATCGTATAATATATTGCCCTTGATTTAATGACAATGTCCTATATACAATGTTTGTAGCAAGTACTTCTTGAAAACTATAAGTGATATTGAAAAGGACTTTTTCTAAAATGATCAGTATGGAATGATGTTGATACTTTTCGAAAATTAATTTGATTCGACTTTAAACATGGCTGCGAGCGGCCATCTTTTTCAACATAGATTTATATAATGAAAACTTGTAGCGACTACTCCTCTGAAACTACTTTACGGACTTTCATGAAACTTCAACGAATGTTGCTCTTGATGTCTAATTGATCCTAGCAAAACTTCAGGTCGGCCGGAAATTCAAGACGGTCGCCACGGCTAAAAATAAATTTTCAAATAAACAAATTTGTAGCAACTACTTCCTGAAAACTATAAGTGATATTGATATGGGACTTTTTCTAAAATGATCAGCATGACATGATATTGGTCCTTGTTGAAAATCGTTTTGATTCGATGTTAAACATGGCTGTCAGCGGCCATCTTTGTTTACACAGAGTTATCTAGTAAAAACTTGTAGCGGCTACTCCTCAGTAATATCTCGACGGATATTCATGAAACTTCACAGGAATGTTGCTCTTGATGTCTAATTGATCCTAGCAACATTTTAGGTCGGCCGGAAATTCAAGATGGCCGCCATGGCTAAAAATAGATTTAAAATATAAGACTACTTCTTGAAAACTATAAGTGATATTGATATGGGACTTTTTCTAAAATAATCAGTATGACATGATGTTGATCCTTGTCACAAATTATTTTAAATTCACAGGAATGCTGATCTAGCAATCAAACACCTATCAGTAGAGTTTCAAGGTCATTGACCTCTTGTTTGTTTTACATATTTCTTTATTGTTTTGGTCTAATCTTACACATAGATTCTTACACATATATAGTGCTCCTTCCCCCCACCCCTGCCTCTTCCCCCGCCCCCACTACCCCCCCCCCCACACACACGATTTTTGTGTGTGCATATTTCTGTGTTGTTTTGGACAATTCTTACACATATCAATGTTTCCCCGCACCCCACCCCCTCACTCGAAACTGGAATATTTTTATTTAATGTTTATTGTTTTTTACATATATCTGTGTTGTTTTGGTCAATTCTTACATAGCTTCTTACACATATATGTTGCTCTCCGAACCCCGCCTCTCCCCCATCCCCACTCAAAACTCGATTTTTAATTTATTTTTTACATATTTTTGTGTTTTGGTCAATTCTTACATAGCTTCTTACACATATATGTTGCCCTCACCAACCCCACTCCCCCACCACCCATCCCCGCCTCTCCTCCACCCCCATCCCCCACTCAGAGCTCATTTTTTTAAAATCTTTCTGTGTTGTTTTGGTCCATTCTTACACATAGCTATGTTGCGCCCCCAACCCGACCCCACATTATTTTATCCTTGTTTTCTGATGTTATATACTAGCTATATAATGTATTATTCTCTGAAAAATCGAATAGTCGAGCTTCGCTGTTCTCCGATAGCTCTTGTTGTATAATATGTTGCCATCAATTTTGCATTAAATCACCAGATGAACACAGCCGTTAATTAAAACAACTGATTTAAAATGTATGCTCTGTTAAAAAGGTATACAATAGAATTGAATTGAATTGGATTTTATAGTCGCACCAACAGCTAAGGTCATATGGCGACTTTCCAGCTTCAACTGGTGGAGGAAGACCCCAGGTGCCCCTCCGGGCAATTTTCATGCACGGGCGGGCACCTGGGTAGAACAACCGACGTTCCGCAAGCCAGCTGGATAGCTTCCTCGCATAAAGATTCCTAGGCCCCTGAGTGATCGAACCTACAGCGGTGAGGGGCAAGTGATTGCAAGTCAGAGACTCTAACCACTCGGCCACGGACGCCCCCCAAAAAGGTATACAAGCTTGCTAACTCGCGTTTACATGTTCTATTAAATTGTGAAACAGATTCATATTTGATTTTCAGACGTTTAATGCAGTAAATCACAAGTTTTTGTTTTGTTTGTTTTTAGCTTTAGCCGTGGTGCAGTATCCGTTCGTAAACTTCTTTTTGTAGCGACTAATCCTCTGAAACTACTGAATGTATTTTCATGAAACGTTACAGGAATGTAGCCCATGATGTCTAGTTTATCCTAGCAAAAAATCATATTGATGTAAAATCCAAGATGGACTTTTTGAAAACCATAAATGATATTGATATGGGCCTTTTTCTAAAATGATCAATATGACACGATGTGGTCGTTGTCGACATGGCGCCCAGCGGCCATCTTTATTTACATAGAGTTGTATAGTAAAAACTTATAGCGACTATTCCTCTGAAACTACTGGACGGATGTTCATGAACCTTCACAGGAATGTTGCTCGTGATGGCTAGTTGATCCTAGCAACATTTTAGGTCGGCTGGAAGTTCAAGATTGCCACAGCGAATAAAAATAGATTTATAAAAAACAGTTTGTAGCGACTACTTCTAGAAAACTATAAGTGATATTGATTTGGGACTTTTTCTAAAATGATCAGCATGACATGATGTTGATCCTTGTCGAAATTTAATATCAAACATGGCCGCAAGCAGCCATCTTTGTTTACATAGAGTTACATAATAAAAACTGGTAGCGTCTACTTTGAAATTACTTGACGGATTTTCAGGAAACTACACAGGAATGTTGCTCTTGATGTCTAGTTGATCATAGCAAAACTTCAGATCGCCCGGAAATTCAAGATGGCCCCCACTGCTAAAAGTAAATTTAAATTTTATTTTTTTAGCGATTTCTTCTTAAAAACTATACGTTATATTGATATGGGACTTTCACAAAAATGATCAACATGCCATTATGTTGGTCATTGTCGAAAATTGTTTTGATTCGACATGAAACATGGCTGTCAGTGGCCATCTCTCCTTACATAGTTAAATAGTAAAAACTTGTAGCGACTACTCTTATGAAACTTCATGACATATTTTCATGAAGCTTCACATGAATGTTGCGCTTGATGTCTAGTTTGACCCTAAGAAGATTTCAGCTCTGCCGGAAATTAAAAATGGCCGCCACGGATAAAAATAGATTTTTAAAATACAAATTTGTCTCGGCCGGAAATTAAAAATGGCCGCCACGGATAAAAATAGATTTTTAAAATACAATTTTGTAGCAACTACTTCTTGAAAACTAGAAGTGATATTGATATGGAACTTTTCTTAAAATGATCAGCATGACATGATGTTGGTGACAGATCCCTGTTGAAAATCATTTTGATTTTGACGTTAAACATCGCTGTCAGCGGTCATCTATGTTTACATGAGTTATATAGTAAAAACCTGTAACGAGTACTTCGCTGAAACTACTTGTCAGATTTTCATGCAACTTCACAGGAATGTTGCACTTGATGTCTAGTTGATCCTCACTTAATTTCAGGTCGACCGGGTTTCAAGATGGTCGCCAACAAGTTTGTAGCACCTACTTTTTGAAACTATAAGTGATATTAATATGGGATTTTTTTTAAAATGATCAGCATGACATGATGTTGGTCCTTGTCGAAAATAATTTTGATTCGTCATCAAACATTGCCATCATTGTTTACATAGATTTATGTAGTAAGAACTTGTAGCGACTATTCCTCTGAAACAACTGGATGGATTTATATGAAACTTAACATAAATGTTGATCTTGATGTCCAGTTGATCCTACCAAAAGTTCAGGGTCGCCGGAATATCAAGATGGTCAAAAACAATTTTGTAGCGACTTCTTCTTGAAAACTATAAGTGATATTGAATCAGATATGGAACTTTTTCTAAAATGACCAACATGACATGATGTGGATTCTTGCTGAAAATTATTTTGATTCGACATTAAGCATGGCATTACATATAGTTATGTAGTAAAAAGTTGTAGCGACTACTCCTCTGAAACTACTTGACTGATTTTCATATGGTTAATTATATTTATCCTAAAGAACTTCAGCTTAACAAAGCTAATATATCTGATAATAACGCTTCTTTTCTTGATTTAGATCTCTCGATTGAAAATGGTAAAATAATTAGCAAAATCTATGACAAGAGAGATGATTTTAATTTTGACATTGTTAATTATCCCCACTTGGATGGGGATGTTTCCCGAGCAACTTCTTATGGGGTATATGTGTCTCAACTTATTCGTTTTTCTAGAGCTTGTACTCGAGTTGAGGACTTTAATATTCGTAATCTTTGTATAACTAAAAAGTTACTCAATCAGGGTTACCGTTACCATAAACTTCGTAAAACCTTTGCAAAATTTTATTATCGTAACCCTGATCTTCTTTCCAAATATAAAAATAATTTAAGGACTCTTCTGCGACAAGGACTATCACAACCTGACTTCTATGGTAATGTGATTTATAAACTTCGCAAGATTCTAGGTCATGATAACTTTCATACTATCTTTGTTAAACTTGTTAACAAGTTTATCAAAAGAGGTTATGACCCTATCATTTTGCAATGTACTGCATGCTTGGTGGTGGACCCTTTTACAGTTCGCAACTATGCTTTCCTCTTTAATTGTACGATGACCGGACAGGCTGTGGACCCTATGATGACGCCTACCGAATGATCTTTCTTGTCGTGCCCTTAATGGTTTATTCTCTTATTGCTCTGGCTTCTGCAAAGTCATTGAGTACCTTCATTGTGGCTTTCTAGGCTATTGTTTTTTTGTATTATATTTACACGAGCATATTTGTGTTTTACTTATATTGCCTATTGATGCTGCCTTGTTGGTTAGAGATTAGATGATGGCGGGGATTTCTTTATTTACACTGTCCTGTTTTAATGGGATGACAGTAGGGTAAGTGTGAGGTTTGGTGCACCCTAGAACCGGTTTAAACCCCCAGTGGCCTACTTTGCCACTGACCGTTCCAAGGCGGTAGCCCTATTGTCAACCCTTTTTGTGTTTGTGATGTCGTTTGTATTTATTATAGCTTTTGCCTTCTTGTTTGTCTGTTTGCGTGTTTGTTTCTGTGTTTTGTGGTTTACTGTCCTCCTTGAATGTTACTTTCCTTGTCCGATCTTTTTATATTCCTTTTAACAAAACGGATTTACAATCAGGTCATTTGACTAAAGGTTAAGATCACTGTTACTACAAATAAAAATTGGTTTCTGCTGTATAAATTCACCTTCCCATAATTTTTTCGAAACTTCACCACAAACTGCAGCTCATTTAAATGCAGCTCAGGATTGTTATTTAGGTAATTTGATTTTAGAGCAAGGTAACTGTTAGTACATGTAAAATTGTTTACTACTCAGTAAATTGATTTTCCCTTGCATGATTTTAAGGAAACTTCACCATAAGGTGTGGCTCGTAGAAAGAAAGCTTGGGATTGTTACTCAGGTTGTTTTGTCAAAAGGTCAAGCCTCAAGGTCATTGTCACTATAAATAAAATAAAAAATGATTTCCGCTCAGTAAAATTAGTTCCCACTGCGTGATTTTAACAAGACTTCACCTTGAAGCTACACCTCTTATCGCTCAGTAACTTTAATCTCCCTTGTGGGATTAAACAAAATATTCACCACAAGGTGTGGCTCATGGAGAACTAAGTATGCGATTGTTATTCGGGTCATTTATGCGAAGAGATACTTTATGCAAAGGTCAAGGTAACTGTTTACATCACATTATCTTAATGGCCAACAAAACTTCATCAAAATATGTCGCTCATAGAAAGGAAGCACTAGATTGTTATTCAGATTGGTTGGTCAAAGGTCAAGGTTGCTGTTAATTTAAATAAAAATAAATATTCTCAATAAGTTTACTTTCCCTTCAGGACTGTCTTATGAAATTTGGCAGGATTGAGGTGTATCCATTGTTTTAAGATACATGTAGGTGGTTACACATATAGGAAACTTGTACTTCGATGAATTTGCGGGTTTTCACCGGGTTTCTTTTTAATGAAGTGTTGGAATTAATTTATAAGCATAACCTGCAGCTTTATCTGGCAGATTTAAAGGACATGCTTTAAGAATTAAGATCAGTGCCCAGAATGGATTATGTAAATATACATTATTTGAAGTATTGATTGAAGTAAAATATTTGTAATCTAAATCTAAGTTGGGCTGATTAATTCTTTGTACGCTCTGTGCTGTTGGGAACATCTCTGTAGTGTAAGTAAGCAAGCTTTTCTTTCGAGAAAAGAGATCCAGGTTCGAGTCCTGACGGAGAACTTGGCACACTTATTGAGCTGTACAAACTTCGTTCTGGGATAAACACAATACATACGATAAAACTGTTCATTACACAATTATACAAGTGTTAAAAAATCATTCCATAATATTTATATGCGCTTCCATAAAAGTGAAGCGGCTATACGTAGTGTTACCCTTGTCATGAAATATCGAAATGTCTTTTACTGTATATAATACATTTTTCCAACTGGAATTTTGAAATCAGACAAAACCAAAAGACAAAAGACAATTAAACGATAATGCTTTGAATATAAGTATTGTATAACTTCATTGTTTTATTTATATAGTACTGAAGTTAGAATATGCACACGACAACTTAAACAATGCACGTAACAACTTAGACAATGCATATAACAACTTACTAAATGCACATAACAAAGTACGAAACGACATAACAACTTAGACAATGCACAAGACAACTTAGAAAATGTACAGTACAACCTAGAATATGCACAAGAGAACTTAGAAAATGTACAAAACAACTTAGGTAATGCACAAAACAACCTAAAGAATGCACATAACAACTTACGAAATATACATAACAACTTAGAAAATGCACAAGACAACTTACAAAAACCACATAACAACTTAGAAAATGCACAAGACAACTTCGAATTTGCACATAACAACTTAGAATATGCACAAGATAACTTAAAAAATGCACATAACAACTTAGGAAATGCACATAACAACTTACTAAATGCACATAACAAAGTACAAAACGCACATAACAACTTAGAAAATGCACAAGATAACTTAGAAAATGTACAGTACAACTTAGAATATGCACAAGACAACTTTGAAAATGCACATAACAACTTACAAAATGCACATAACAACTTACGAAATGCACATAACATATTACGAAATGCACATCACAACTTAGAAAATGCACATAACAACTTAGAAAATGCACAAGACGACTTACAAAGCGTATTGCACAAAATGCAAAAGACAAACAGAAGGCAGCCGAAGCTTTCCATAGTTATGCTATGACTAGTCGGTCCGATTCAGTTTAATGTGACTGGATGAGTCATGACATGCGTCTACGGCGTGATCCACTCCCATATATATGCACTATTTATGCACACTGCATGCACTTGGCGTATTTTAGCAAATGTTATGTTAGGAATTGTACACTTTGTGAGTGTCATTCAGAAGTATTAAATTGATAGTTATCATGTTGAAACAACACGTTTTTGTCTTAAGATGATGAAATGCAACCAATTTATGATTTAAGGAAAACTTGTTTAATTCATGTGAAATAGAAAAAGTTACATGTATTAATGGAAACAAATATAATTTCTAAAAAAGTAACTTAAATAAATACTGATAAAGGTGATCCTTATGGAGCAACAAACACAATTAAGAGAATAAAGTAGCAGACTCAGTTTTATGAGTCTGTTCATGAGACGTAATGAAAGAAGCAACACCTCTCACGCCCCCTAGCACCGGCTTAAGCGGTATTCTACTTCAAAGCCGCCACTTATATCGTGCTCGTTGGTCCCTAAGGACCAGTAAAAATAACACTACTGATTCGTAGCACGGGCAGACATTTTACAGCCGCCACACTGCACTAAAAGAACGCTAGTGTGAATTTTGATAAATACTGATAAAGGTGATCCTTAGGGAGCAACAAACATAATTAAGAGAATAAAGTAGCAGATTCGGTTTTATTGAGTCTGTTCATGAGAAGTAATGAAAGAAGCAACACCTCTCACGCCCCCTAGCACCGGCTTAAGCGGTATTCTACTTCAACTTAATGCAACAAGCACATATAGCATTTAAAACATATATTTTTTTGTTGTTGGCATAATAAAACTAATTAACAAAATCTCCATTAAAACAATATATATATTTTATTTTAGCGTATGGTCCCACTAACTACCCTACCATCCAGCAACGTACCCACATTTCCACCCTACCAAAATGAAACCACGAATTCACCCATTCGACCATCCATCAACCCACTACACATTCAGTTTCATTTAACCACATTTAGCATATCCTCTCCAAATCAGTAACTGACATGCACTCTTGATAGATGAAGTAAAAATCAGATGTTTGGGGTGGGGAGAGGTTGAGGGAGGCGTAACTTCTTTAAGTTTAACCTCTTATTTTCAAGTACCATTTTTATTCCCAACGTGTTTAAAGACATACATTTATCGGAAAGATAATTCTTAAGCCTCACCAGCACTGTCAATCACTACTGTAGATGCCATTTTTTTTGCCAATTTCAAAGGAAGAGCAACATGTGTCGCACTCTTGTCGCACTCTGTGAGTGTGTAAACCATCGACAAGATTCGCTCACATTAACGTTTATCAACACTATCATCAATATGGATTAATCTGGGCAAATCTAAATACTTTTCTTGCCAATCTTAAAGAATAGTAATGGTCACAGTGGTATACTAGTAATTTAAGTACATCCGTGTCTGGTCTAAGAAGAAGAACAACAACACCTTATCTGGCTTTGAACTTGGCTGTATAGCAATAAATGAATAATTTTGATGGTATCATCATTCTCATGGTTAGATTCAAGATCTCCAATGACAACTACAGAGGCATATGCTATTTTTAATGGCTGATCTATATAATATTCGTCCTCTCCAAGAAGTTCATGGGTACTTTAATCTAGGTGTTTTATATACAATATTTCAATGTTTCCCTCATCACAAAAATAACTCAACCAGCTGCATTCTCAAAAGTCAGAACGCTTTCCAGTAGGGTATTTTTTAATTATTGTATGGTCATTAGCCCTAAATACATCTCTTCCTTATTAATTAACTTTTACTTTACTATTTGTCATTGTCTTTTTTGGTAAGACATCAAAAAACTGTTATTGAACTCCTCGTATCCTTCGTATAATATTAAACTTTCAGTGAAACATCTTTGGGCTACCTAGGGCATTCATTGTCCGTTTGTTCGTTTTAGTGTAGTGTATACTGTACTGTATTCATTAGGAGGGGCGATTATAATTGAGTATATACTACCTTTTCGGTGTCAAGTAAGCAGTCAGATGCAATATTGGACTGAAATTTTGTCCAAAGTAGACAGAGCTCTCAAACATCTTTGTAACATGATGTTACGATTCTGATTGTAATGAGATTGTTCAAATAGCAAATTTATTCTAATGTCTACAGTTTACATTTGAATGTTCCTTCTTCATAAACTTTTCAGGTGCTCGGGTAAAATCCTCCCAGGTAAAATAGTCATACGAGGAGAAATACTTTAGGGTAGTGTGTTAAGACTACTTCTTAATAATTTAGAATACACTGTAGTTATAATAAGCAATTTTACAATTTACATAAAACTAAATGTTTATTAAATATTGCAGTAGCAATATGTATTATTGTTCAGTTTCATCTTCTCTTTTTAATTAATAATCTATTTAAAGATGTTAAAGGTATTTTGGTTGCTTTTATATATATAACAGAAATATATACTCTTCTAAATTTAAAGAAGTTGATTTGAAAACAAAAACAATTATATAATAAATAATAAAATATTATAGGGCTGTAACACGTTTAAAAATAATTTGCAGTATTGACCTAGATTTTGGCCTCTTTTGGAAATTAATGTACTTAATTCCACATAATAGTCCAAAGAAATCCCAAAATGTTAATCACAGTGCACTTTGTAACAAGAAATTCATAAATGTTGAAGTTCCTATTTGACAAATTGATCCATTTCAGTTCTGTATTTAACGTAAAGAGTTTGCAAAATTTTGCATCCTAAATTTGCTCACATGTTTGAGCCAAACAAATGTCAATAACGAAACTTTGAATGAATACTATTTGCTGTGTTGTTTTAGTATTTTTTTCGAAAGCCGAAAGGAAAGGTCTTACGTAGCCATGTACCATTCGATTAACAGCAGCATATTGTACATACAATATATTGCGGAAATTCCCGAGTTGCGTTTCTTTTTCGCTTCAGTATACTTATCTGTAGTAAAGACAAATCAATATTCCATCTTTTCTGACGTCGCTCCATTGCAAATTACATTGATCAGAGTGTACGTGTACAGCTAAAAATGTTGAATAAGGTGGCACAGTAACTAGCAAGAACCTGTTTACTCAATTTGCATTGAAACTGTACATTTTGAAATAACGTTGTTACCTTTTGCGTAGATAGTTGTTACCTTTAGAGTTAACATGAAAAGTTGCTACCTTTAGTGTTAGCGGTGTTACCTTTAGCGGAAGAGGAGTAATATAGATAGTAGCGGTACCAGGCCAGTTTTCCCTCGCGGGGAACGAGACAACTAATGAAATATGCCAGTGTAGACTCAGGCGTAACTCTCATTCACACCAAGATCTAAATGTAAAGAAGGATAAAAATATCGGACAGGGAAAGCAGCCTTCAAGGACGACAGTCAAACACAAAACACAAAAACAAACACGCAAAAAACAAACAGAAAGGCAATAGTAATAAAACATGCAAACGACATCACAAACACAAAAGGCTTGACAATAGGGCTACCGCCTTGGAACGGTCAGTGGCAAAGTAGGCCACTGGGGGTTTAAACCGGTTCTAGGGTGCACCAAACCTCACACTTACCCTACTGTCAGCCCATTAAAACAGGACAGTGTAAATAAAGAAATCCCCGCCATCATCTAATCTCTAACCAACAAGGCAGCATCAATAGGCAATATAAGTAAAACACAAATATGCTCGTGTAAATATAATACAAAAAAAAACAATAGCCTAGACAGCCACAATGAAGGTACTCAATGACTTGGCAGAAGCCAGAGCAACAAGAGAATAAACCATTAAGGGCACGACAGGAAAGATTATAGAAAAACATCAAACGCCACCGTCCCAATGGGCTTTAGGTAGGCGTCATCATAGGGTCCACAGCCTGTCCGGTCATCGTACAATTAAAGAGGAAAGCATCGTGGCGAACTGTAAAAGGGTCCACCACCAAGCATGCAGTACGTTGCAAAATGATAGGGTCATAACCTCTTTTGATAAACTTTTTAACCAGTTTAACAAAGATAGTATGAAAGTGATCATGACCATGAATCTTACAAAGTTTATAAATCACATCACCATAGAAGTCAGGTTGTGATAGGCCTTGTCGCAGAAGAGTCCTTAAATTACTTTTATATTTGGAAAGAAGATCAGGGTTACGATAATAAAAAATTTTACGAAGTTTATGGTAACGGTAACCCTGATTGAGTAGCTTTTTAGTTATACAAAGGTTACGAATATTAAAGTCTTCAACTCGAGTACAAGCTCTTGAAAAACGAATAAGTTGAGACACATACACCCCATAATAAGTTGCTTGGGGAACATCACCATCCAAGTGGGGGTAATTAACAATGTCAAAATTAAAATCATCTCTCTTGTCATAGATTTTGCTAATTATTTCACCATTTTCAATCGAAAGATCTAAATCAAGAAAAGAAGCGTTATTATCAGATACATTAGCTTTATTAGGCTGAAGTTCTTTAGCATATATATTATGAACCATAGTTGGAAAGAAAGGGTTGTCAATGTTCAGTATGTCATCCAGATACCGAGAGGTGTCATTAAAAGCTTCAATAACATCTGCCTGAGTATCTGGTGAAAGACTCAACATGAAATCCCTTTCATAGCAAAATAAAAACAAATCTGCGACAAGTGGTGCACAGTTCGTACCCATAGGGATACCAACAATTTGTCTATAAACGGTGGTACCATACCTGACGAAAATATTATCTAATAGGAAGATGAGTGCTTCACAAACTTCATAGCAAGTCCTCATAGTATAATTGTCTAAACTGCCGTTAGTGAAAAACGCTTTAATATTACATGCCAAAAATGTAGTATTTTCTCTAGCGAATGTTTTTTGAATAAGAGAAATTAGCTTGTCTTTAAGAAGATGATGTGGTAAGGTTGTAAGTCACGCCTAAATCAACATCAACATATTTCAACAGTTTTCTCAAGCACCCCGCGAGGGAAACTCGCCTGATACCGCTACTATCTATACTACTAATCAATCCGGTTTTGTCATTTTAATAACATAACATTTGCAACTCATTAGGCAAAGTCAGACGGAACCGGGCAGTAGTCTTCATCATCGTTCTGCATATCATTTTTTAACATGGAGTATTTTATTTTCCTACACATTGCTATTTTGTATTTCAGTTCATGAAGCTCTTCTCTGTTTCCGGCCAGCTCACGTTCATAATTATCCATTTCTACTAGCAATCGCCTTTTTTTGGTGTCCATGAAATCATCAGGACTACCTCATATTATACTTGGAGTTGCTTACCTCTCATCAATTCTCTTCTATATTTATCTTTTAAATGGTTAAGTTTTTTGCAAACCTTTTCTAATTTTTCTTGTTCCATTATAAAATAATACTATATAGCTTTACAGTATCATTGCACTCAATCTCAGTTTTTATTGCCCAATCTTTTTTAAAAGCTGCAATATCATCTGACAATCGTTGCATGTGAACTGTCTCAAACTCTTTGATAAGTTCATTTGTCTTGGTTAAAAGAGCCTGCTCGTAAGCAGCTACTTTCTTATAAACTTTCTGTTCCTCTTCAAAATGTTTTCTTTCTTCTTCCGCATAACTGTAAATACTCATATATTAAAGATTATATTATGTTAATCAACCATACATAATAATTTCAATTCCTTGGTTAAGTAAAACATCATAGTGGGCAATAAAAGAAACTTTGTATAATTTTGGATGGTAACTGGTTGCCTCTGAAATTTGTTTTTTACAAAAAGCACTCAGTTTGTTTATATCTCCTTCTTTTAGTTTCCATGACAGTTTTAGTTGTTTTACCATTGTTATGATTATTTCTGTTAAATCTTGAAAGTTTGAAAAAATTATTAACTCTTTTTCAAGTTTATTCATATCTTCAAAATCAATAGATTTTGCATGTTCCGTTTGATCTTTCTTAAAGTTTTTGATTTTCTTTTCTATAGGTTCCATTTATATAATTACATAAGATAATATTTCTTTAAGTCTATATTTTAAAAATATAATTCTATATTATAATATAATGAATTGCAAATATTGTGAAAGAGTTTTGGATATTATTGATCCCCCTGGGTCGTGCATAGATTGCATCTTATTTTACGCAACTAATAAAAAGACGCTTTGTAAATATTGTACCAGAGCCAAGCTGTGTTACAAGTGTACTTACGCATGTATAAATTGTAACGATACGTGTGAAGTTTTCGATAACGAGCGTGTTTGCCTTAATTGTGGCACTCACAATGGCTACAATCTTATTGCAGGTTACAATCACAGCCGAAAGAAAACTATTTACCACAGAAAGTATCATTTAGATAAATACTTGGTAGCATTTGATTTGTATTCTGCAAACAGACAAAGATTTGAAGATTTGTTTTACAAAACTGTAAAGATTTTTGATCAAATAGAAGGTCGAAAAAGATCAATCAAATTTGAATACATTTTTCAGAAAATATTTAAAATATTAGATATAGCTAAATACAGATTCTGTTAGTTGAGTACGTCCGCTTTCTTGTATCGTCTCACGGAGGTAGGACCATTCTGTTGATGTCATATAATTTGACATAACATAAGTTAAACCATCTTGGTTAAATATCATTCTAGGCATACACAAAACTAATTTATTAATAACTACCCGGCCATCATCACCACCTGCTTTGAAAATTAGCACATTATCATCTGTTAGTTGCAAGCTGATTTGAATCTGACTAGGAGGAAGCATGTTTGTTTCCAAACCCCCAAAGAAGGAATATTTGTTTAATGGAATTATAGAATCAACTTTTTGATTAGTTATGATTATAGCATGGCGAATCGCAAATCCTGAATTATAACCAGCTTGTTCATCTCGAGGTTCTGCCACAGTCGTATTATCTAAATAAAAGTATTCGTTTGTTCCGGTTGTCTTTGCATAATCACCAGACATTTCAAGTAAACTTTTGACATAAACAAATCTGTGAAGGTTATTTCCATCGTAAACTATTTTTCCATTTTGATTTACTTGCATTTGATTAATCAGCGAAGCCGCATCATTAATTAGAGCAATTTCATCGGCGGCTGAAAAAGCAGCTCCATCAGCAAGTTTGTTTACTTGAAAACTGGTTTTCAAAATATGCGTTATACCAATCAAAATAAGAACTTCTATCATTTAGTGTAAACTGATAACCACTCTTCATTTGCCTGGTAGCATTTCCCGGTTGTGCTATAGGAGTATCTAACTGAATAAGTACATGTTCATATCTAGTATTATATTTATCACTTCGAAACATCTATGTATTCTAGTAATTAGATTATTTTTTATTAATTAATCGATTAATTCTTGCATGAATTCTCCTTCCGGATAGTAATCTGTTATTTTTTGCATTGACATCTTCTTCAGTTTCAGCTACATCTTCTTCAGTTTCAGCTACAACTTCTTTTTTATTATCAGCCGTTGTAAGTTCTTTTGAAATCATCTCACCTTTTGGTTTAGGTTTAATAACTGAAACTAACTTATCAGCGGCCATTTTTCCTACTTCATCCCCAAGGTGTTTAGAACCACTTTCTAAGATTTGTTTTCAGGCAGTTTCTAATGCTTTCTTGCCTGCTGTTCTCACGGACTCACTAAATATTTTTGATCCAAGTTTTGAAAAAATGTCGAATATACCTGCCCCGTCAGCTAAAGCTGGACCGGCAGCTCTGCTAGCTCCGGTTAATCGATCAACTTGAGTATATGTTCCCGTACTAGTGTCATAAACATTTTTAAGCGTGCCATATAACTTATGTTACATTAATTCCTTCAAAACAAGACGGAATGATGTGTGGACACCATTAAGATTTATAATCTTACCAGAGAAATCGGTAATGTAAATATTAATACTGTTAATGATCGTTTTGTTTACTTCACAGAACCAGACTCTTATCGGTTCGTCTTTGAAAGGATACGATCTCGTAAGATCAGCTGTGCTTATTTCATAAATGACATCCCCGTATGATCCATCAACAATAGAATTACTTATCAAGTCACAGTGGATATACAATGTATCGATAGAATTTGTTATGTTTGGTGTCACAGTTCCAAATTTAGTTTCTGTAATAACTGCATCTTTGTCAAACCCAATCAAGGTGTGAAAGTTTGATTCTCTCAAATCAAGTACGAATTTATTATAAATTGTAACTAAACATTTGAAACTTGATCAATCAAACTCAATTCTTATCGGGATGGGTGAGTCATCGGTTAAATCATTGTTTACAGTCAATGTTTCTTTTATGTAATTATCGATATCGGCATAACTGTAATTTCCATTTGCAAAACTAATAGTTTTCAAATCTGTTCCTTTGCTATACATTATCACTTGTTATTAAAATCCTAGCTAATATTATACCATGAGTAAGTCATAGAATTAATCTTATCGAGTCCAATACCATACTGTTTGTTCTTCCCTAATATTAATGGTCTGTCAAATACAGTTGTAAAATTACTTGGTGTATTTGAGCTATTAATTATTGACGCTTTCCCTGATGTTCCATATAATATCGGATGGATAAATTTTATTAATACTAATTATTCCGGTATGTAAAATAATTTATAACTTGATTTTTCAAAATTGAAATCTTGTGTAGTGTTGCGCTCTATATATGAGATAAAATTAAGATCAAATGGTTTGAGATAAAATTTAAATGTTTCTTTTAATATTCGTTTGTCATTTTTTATTATCGGGTGAAGATTCTCAAAGGCCTCATACGTCGAATAAATAAGGAATTGTTCTACATCTGCTCCTGTATAAGTAAAATCTATTTCAAATACATAACGGCCTTTTTTAAGAATATGTAATTCATTTGAAGAATATTTTTTATAATATTCGTCACCTTTTACAAGTGGATTGGCTACAAAAGTAAACGCCTCGAGAAAACCATCACGTTTGGTTCTTTCAAGTGGTTTTTGCGTCGGGTATGATACAAAAGTATTATCATCATCAGTGTAATCTTGAATAATACTTATTCCATCTATCGTATATTCAACAAGTAGAATCCGGCTTAAATAATCTACTTTTACTTTCAGCTCATCAATTATACCGAGAACTGCTGTATGTCGACTATCAGACTTTTGATTAAACTGTTTCAATGAAGCTATTTCGTCATCAAAAGCTTTGCTCCTTTCATCCTGAGCAGCTTTCAATTGCTTTGAAGCATCATCAATAGCAGTCTCAAGTTTATCAGTGTTAACCAGTTTGCTCAGTGCAGTCTCCAGCGACTTACCGTCAACCATTTTCTTTTTGATGTCTTCAAATTCTTTGTTGATATCAGCAACGTTGGTGTTTATCTGCTCATTTAATATTTTAATTTGAGTTATTTCAGTACTAAAAGCAGTTCTCATTTGTTTAGAAGCGTCGGCAATAGCAGTTTCTAGTTCATTGTTATCAACCATTTGTTTGTTGGTTCCCTCGATCCGTGTATTAATATTTTGAACACCAATTCTTATTTGTTCACTTAATTTCTTGTAGTTTTCACTCTCTTCCAATACATCTTCTTTCTTTTCTAACTCTTTCAAAGCATCACTCAAAAGTTTTATTTCATCTTTCCATCCGTTTTGAATTTCAAGCGTTTTCTCGCGGTTTGCTTGTAACTTTGTTTGTATCAGACTTAGTTTATCTTCGACACCTGTTTTTTATCATGTCTGGAATTTTATCAATATTATAATCACGTATGATTTTTGTTATTCTTCTTTGAGCATATTGCCTTGTTATCTCATCATCTGGTTTGCCTGGATTGCCTACATTGATAATTTTATTTTTATTCATGTCAAGATCACTTCTCAAAACCTTTTCCTGGTTTTTACCCTTGTGAAGCTAATTAACCAAATGTTTTTGTTTTACATACTCAGACAGCACAATACCAAAGTTTGTAATACTAACACTGCCAGTAGTAACTTCCTCACCAAGATCATTAAAAAGACCCATTATATATAATATGATTAGATTAAATATCACCGGTGAAGTTTCTTTTGACTAACTTCCTCGGGCGATCAAGATACAGAAAGTCGTATCTTGTTCTTTGGAAAGCATACCCAGCTCGCGATTAATCGGAGTTGCACAGAAGATGTAATGAGAACAGTTCAAACGAATGTATTTGGGAGTTTTGTAATAAGATTGAGATAAATAAATTACACAACAATTTTTGTGTCTTCCCTGGATGAAATAATTAATAATATCGTTTTGATTGCGTTCACAAACATATCTTCTGATTATCTGAATCCAAATCATTCACAGGTATAACTTCATCATTTGAACATTCTAATATATCTTCGACCGAAATTTTATTCTTTTTTGCTATCTTTTCAAGATTTTGTGACAAAACCTGATACTTAGACTGCTCCAAGATTTTAGCAAACAAATAAATCTTGTCGTAGTAAACACAAGGTTTTAACAACATGTGATCTAATGTGTTTGTCTTGTCAGAACCTGAATTACCGCAAATTAACATTCTAAAACAACAGTCTGGCATAAAGTTCCATAGTTGTTTAAAATTACAGTTTTCTGTTTTCATATCATAGTTTGGAATTTGCATTATAATAATTCTTGGATAATACTTGTCTTAACTTATCTTAATTTATCTTATTTTAATCTAACTTATATTATTACATGTCTTTGTTAAAATGGAAAGAATTAGCAGATAAAATGCGAAAAGCGAGTGAGCTTGTTGAAGAATTTGAGAATAAAGTTATCCGAAAGTCTAGAAAAAGGAGCTAGTCGTGATTTGGATATAGAAGTATTTAAACCTGTAACTAGCGAAATAACAGAGCAAACAAGACGGCTAGCTGAACAGTTGGCTCTTCTTCCTGAGGCAATACGCCCGCAATTACTTGCCCCGCCTGAGCGTGGACCGCAATTACCCACGTCTGAGCGTGGACCTATCAGGTCTACCGTGTATCCCACCCCAGCTAAATACCGACAATCTTTAGCTGATTACAGAGAGGAACAAAAGCAGGCATTAGAGTCTAGATCAAAATTAAGCTTAGACAGAGTACTTAGGTCAAAACCTGCCGAACCCACGGAAGAAATATTTGAAAAACGTGCATCATTTAATCCCATGGAAAGAAAAATAATAGAAGAAATAGAAGAAGAATGGGGAAGAAGAAGGGGAAGAAGAAGAACTAGCTGGCTTGGATGCTGGTGTGAATAAAGAAGTACTTGATGAGCATGGTTTGCCGATACCAACTAAAATACCAAGTACTACTGATTATGATGAATATATTAAAAATGCTAAGAGGATACGCAGGAAAATGTCTAGCAAGATAAGAGGTCTAGACGCCAAAATAAAACACCTCGATGAAAAAAAATCAAAGAGGGGTGGGCGAAGGAGACAACCGATGCGACAAAACTTAAATATTCAATATTACTTAATAGCCCCGGGCGCGTCAGAAATGTTAAGATTCAGAATATGGAAGAATGTCAAGATCTGACTGATGAAGCAGATGCTCTGGATTATTACATAGAGAGGTTAGAACAAATTAAAGCAGCTAACGAAGCTGCACAAAAGACTGGCAAATGGATGCAACAAAAAAGAAATTCCTACAAAGTCAACAAAGATGGTCACTATGGAGTGTTACAAATTGATTTGCCCAAGCTTGTTGGTCATCACAAACTTATTGCCATACTAGAAGAAGCAGTTGTGCTGGACCTAAAAGTAGATGATGATTTTATAGACTTTATAACAAAGCGTTACAATAATAAAAACACTTATTCAAAGCTGTCTCAGAATGCTTTTAAAGAACTAACAAAATTATCTGGTTTACCAATTCACAAAGGTTCTTCAAAGTTCAAGAAGATTTTAGGAGGTTTTGTTGATGTTGAATATTACAATAGTCCTAATGATTTGGTTAGTGATCTAGAGTTAGTATGCGGTAGTATCGAATTAGGAAATAATAGTCCACGGCTGATAAATAAAGGTATTATCATAATAGATGAATTATTAAAAATAGGCGAAATATCACTCAAAGAACACGAGCAACTATTTTCTAAATATCTTAATTAAATTATTGTCTATCTGTAATTATACATGGCACAAATTACTAACAAAGAAGAATTAATTGATCACTTGACACGACTTGTGGCTGCATACAGGCGTAGCTATAAATTCTGCGGTATTATAAACACAACATTACAGATTGCCAGTGGGATAATTGGTTGTACTGCTGTATTGGCATTGGTTCCGGCAATTCCTGTTTTCGTGGCTGCAGTTGGAGCAGTTCCTCCTGTAGTTGCTGTTTTAGCGAGCAAAACAAGAATAGCAGAAATAACGACTTTGTTAAAAACACATCATGGGAGTTTCAAACAACTTCTATCATATGTCCAAACAACCACAGGACTAGAAAATGATGAGGAGATAATTAGGATTGTCTTTAATAAAATTTTAGAAATTCAAAAGAATGACAACTTTACAGAACCTCCGGAAATGTATATGAAAAGGTTCAAGCTTAATGGATATTAAGCGGGAGCATCTGTTCAAGTTAAACGGTCATTACATCCAGTCGTAATTCAACTCGTTTCTATATCCTATCGTACTTTTCTCTAGTTGATTTTGTTTTAATCGGTTTTGTTTCTTTTTCTAGAATAACGGCTGGATTCAAAAGTCCAAAACATGTTTTTGTTTAACTGCAAAGGTCAGACAAAAGTTCTTCTCAAACACAAAATCCTCACCTTTTAGATACTTTTAAACTAAATGCTGCTGATGCTAATTGCTATTTACAATCAGCTAGATTGGAAGTTGGAAATGGAGTTTATTATCCAGAAACTGAATACAGCTATGATAATATTATAAAAATATTCAGAGATGTTTTTAATTATTCTTACAAACAAAATGATAAAAACACTGGAGTTTTACTCAATGTGAGTAATTTTAAAAATCTCTTCGGAATGATATATTTCGATTTGAGTTACAAGGGAAATGAAGTCAGTAGTGATCCAAAACAACTAAGTTTGAGATATAAACTAAACAGCGTTCCTACCACTAGATATAAAATTTATTCTTTAGTCTTGTACAAGGAAGATGTTGCTATTGAAACAATTGGAAATGAACTAGTTATTGTTTAATCTAACTTATAACATATATGACTTACGTAAATTATTCAGTAAATTTATCAGATGACCAGAAACGAAGTCTGTCAAGAGCATATGGAAACAAAAGTGAATTAACGCTCAGGTTAAAAAATAACCAACTAACTGGAAACTTTCCTTTGCTGCTTACAGCTACTCAGATTAACAATATTAACAAGGCTAAATCTGGTGGGCAGGGATTAGACATAAATATATCAAAATCGCAAATGAGATCTCAGTCCAAGAATGGAGGCTTTTTATTAGGCGCATTAGCTGGTTTGTTAACTAAAACAATATTGTCAACAGTTGCTAAATTTGTTCCAAAAGTATTAGCACCACTAGCAACAAGAGCATTAGGTGGCTTAGCAAGTACTGGAATTGGCAAACTATTTGGAAATGGGATGGTAACTATTCCTAGTGGCAAAAAACAAGCAATTCTTGGATCAAATAAATTAACACTTGCACAAAGAAACAAGATGATAAAGTCTAAAGATTGTTTTCCTATTAAACTGACAAAGCAGCAACAACAAGATGGAGGATTTCTTGGAATGCTTGCATCATTAGGAATTCCATTGATTTGATCTCTTATTAGTGGTTTAACTGGAAAAGCTTTGCAAGTAGGTAGAAAAGGAAAAGGACTGAGAGTTAACCGCGGAAAAGGTTTGCAAGTAGTCTCACAAATTAGACCGTACAGAAGTGTCCCATTCATAAAACAAAGTTAATTTTCAAAAACGAGCCTATCTCTAACTTAGACATAATAAAGTGGGTTAAGCGGTTAGGTATACAGAAATTCAGGGGAAAGTTTAGCAAGAACAAATTACCGACAAATCAAAATAAACAAGAATGTGGTATTATTAATCTTGATGATTATATTGGACCTGGTACACACAGGACTTGTTACTATGATAATTATTACTTCAATCCGTTTGGCCTGAGGCCACCAAAAGAAGTTTTAAATTACATACCTAATATAAAATACAACACCATTCAATATCAAGATAAAACAAGTGTCTTGTGTGGATATTTCTGTTTGTACTTTGCCAAAAAGTTGCAAGAAGGAAATAGTGTGTACGATATTCTTTACAAATTATTAAAACCATACAAACCAATAGAAAATGAAAACATTATAAAATCATATTTTGTAAACAAAGTTTAATCTAATCATATTGTATATGAGCTATTGTATAAAAGAAAAAAAGGTTACTGAAAATGTTGATCCTAACTATGTTTTAGCAAAAAATGGTAGAAAAATGTTAAGAGCAACTTGAGCATCTTGCGGTATTACTAAAACAATGTTTGTTAAAAACACAGAAGGTGGAAATATTGATATTCATAAAGCTTTGCTCCCTAAGCTACCCAAAAAAGGGCTAACACTTCCTGGTTATAAATATTGCGGTCCGGGTAATCCGCTTGATAGCTGAGAGCCGGTAAATGAGTTAGATGCTGTTTGCAAAGATCATGATATTTGTTATGATGAGAATCCTAGTAATAAATCAATGTGTGATACAAACATGCTTACTGGTTTGAAATCTAGTAAGTCTAAAACTATTGGAGAAAAGATTGCTAAGAATTTGATAGTAAAACTAGTTATTAGTGCAAAATATAAACTAGGACTCGGAAACTCAAAAAACGAGAAAAGGCGTTGAAATGGACTGACAAGTTAGCAGATGAACTTCATAAACCTATACGAAGGAAGTTCGCTCAACGCCGTGTGATTGCTAATGAAATGATAAAATATGGTCTGCTGACTTGGTTGACATGCAATCGTTTTCAAGGCATAATAAAGGTACTAAATACTTGCTTACTGTTATTGACTTATTTAGTAAATGTGCTTGGGTTGTACCCGTTGCAAATAAAACTGGTTTAGAAATTACCAAAGCGTTCAAGCAGATAATCAGTACAGGAAGACACTGTAAATTGTTGTGGGTTCATCAAGGTGTGGAATTTTACAACAAGACGTTGAAGAAATTGCTTGATGATAATAATATCAAAATGTATCACACTTTTAATTTCGGAAAAGCTGTAGTAATTGAACGATTTAATACAACATTAAAAGAGAGGATGTGGAAATATTTTACAGCAAACAATACAAACACATATTTAGACGTGTTACAAGAAATGGTTGATATAAAATATACAAAACATCGGAGTATTAAAATGACACCAACTGAAGCTAGTAATGAAAAAATAAAGCAACGGTATATTTCAACTTGTATGGAAAAATGAGAAGTAATCAAATTAAGCCAACGTTTAAAATAGGGGATAATGTTAGAATCAGCAAATATAAAAGAACGTTTGAGAAAGGTTATACCCCAAATTGGACTGAAGAAATATTTATTGTTGATGAAATTCAAAACACAAATCCTATGACATACAAAATAAAAGATTTAAACAACGAAAACATTGATAGAAGCTTTTATGAATTAGAAATGATAAAAGTAAAGCAAGAAATATTCAGGATTGAAAAAGTAATACGACGTGATTACAAAAAGAAAGAAGCATTGATTAAATGGAAGGGTTACAATGAGGATTTCAATAGTTGGTTTCCATTTAAGGATATTGAAAATATTAAATAATATCTTGAACTGAAATACAAAATAGCAAAGTGTAGGGAAATAAAATACTCCATGGTAAAAAATGATATGCAGAGCGATGATGAAGACTACTGCCCGGTTCCGTCTGACTTTGCTTAATGAGTTGCAAATGTTATTGAAAAACTTCGCCGAAAGTAGATTCGCCGAAAAGTCGAAAAATAAAATTATTGCGCTCTCCTAAAATGACAAAACCGGATTGATTAGTAGTATAGATAGTAGCGGTATCAGCGGAGTTTTCCATCGCGGGGAGCTTGAGAAAACTGTTGAAATGTGTTGGTGTTGATTTAGGCGTGACTTACATTTAGATTTTGGTGTGAATGAGAGTTACGCCTGAGTCTCCACTGGCATATTTCATTAGGTTTTCTCGTTCCCCGTGAGGGAAAACTGGCCTATTACCGCTACTATCAATACTTCTGAGAGGTGATTGTTACATTTAGCGGAATTGTTACCTATAGCGTTGTTACAAACATGCTTAATTATGTACTCTAATTATTTTGAATGCATTTTTACGGCATAATAGAACTATTTACTTAGTTGTTCCAAGCTATGTTTATATTGCTTTGACATAAGAGAATCCAATTTATTAATTGTTGGCAATCTGCAGTATTTTTTCAAAATTAGATTAATACATGGATACTAAACATTGACTCGACCTCTTTTTGGAAACGAGAGTCAATTGCACTTCCGAGGTAGAGACAAGGTCAAAAACACACACATCACATAGGGTGTGTTTAATTCGTTATTTTTTATTATTTCATAAATCAAACGATTTATTTCATTCAAAATTGGGGAATTCCATTTCAATTATATGTGTTCAAACCAAGTTCATGTTGCAAAAAATATTGCCAATTATTGTTTAATTTTCCGCCAACGTCTTTTATGCGTGTGGAATGCCTTTGTGTTTTCTTCGACATATCGCACTTTCCTGTGCATATTTGTATTTATTCATGAAAGTCAGTTGTGTGTATACGTGGAGATGAAAAGCATATATTCCTTATACAGTAGAATTTAATATGAGAAAACAGTGCATGGCGGATTTAATGTCAATTTTTGGGCAAGAGCCGGAGTCAATGATCCGGAGCTAGGGTCATTGACACGGAGCTAGCGTCAATGCTAAGGTATTTGGTGTACAATGATTGTATAGTGTTAAACAGTATTGGCATAGACCACATTTCGTAGAATCTTAATCTTCATCTGTTATGTTGAAACATCAAAAGACATGTAAAGCACCGAAATGCGTTAACGGGAAGATACTTAAGTTACTAATTGTCTTCCTGTAACATTTCAATGTATATATATAAGTGTATTGCTCACTGATTTAAAGGATAATTTCAATAACAGGTCGCAATGTGTTGTAGTTAATGGTGAAATATCAGTTGGTCTTCTGTCATCTCGGGTGTATCACAAGGCATTGTGCTAGGTCCGGTACTTTTCTCGCTGTACATAAACGATATGACTAAGGGTATCCAGTCAGAAATTCGACTGTGTGCTGATGATTGTTTGTGTTATAGACCCATTTTGTAAAGAGCTGTTGAAAATGTCTAAACGAGGCAAAATATTGCATTTTTAACTAAATCAAGGACCATAACTCCGCTGTTACCGGTCATATTTGGCTGTTTTTCGAAGTTGTCTGAGCTTTTATTGATATTAACAATCTTTTAAAGTTTGGTAAATATTGGATGAAAAATGAATGGCCTATCATCTTAACGAGGCAAAACAGAGCATTTTTAACCAAATCAAGGGCCATAACTCCACTGTTACTGGTTCGATCATGCTGGTTTTCGGTTTTTCCTGAGCTTTCTTTAATATTAACAATCTGATAAAGTTTGGTAAAGATCGGACGAAAAACTAGGACCCTATCGTCTTAACGAGACAAAATACAGCATTTGTAACTAAATCAAGAGCCATAACTCTGGTGTTACTGGTTCGAACTGGCTGGATTTCGAACTTTCATTGATAGTAACAATCTGATAGAGTTTGGGAAAGATAGGATGAAAACGAAGTCCCTATCGTCTTAACGAGGCAAAAGTTAACGGGCGACGGACGACGGACGACGGACATCCGTCATCCGATAAGCTCTGCTGGCCTTCGGCTAAAAATACCAAGTGTGTTGCTTTTTCAAATGTACTAAGTGTATATAGAAAATATTCGCGAAATACAAAGGACAACGCTTTATAGAGACCAAATAAGACCAGATGGCACATTTACAATGTACAGGGTTAAATCATTAATCATGTCTGTCTTATTGATTTGCTTTTGTGTATTTTGTAATGATGAAACCCTAAACATATTAAATTTTGCATGTATCATTAATATTAAAGGGACACACTGCAATCATGACTTAAACCTCACGTCGTTCCGTTATTTTTTCTTTTAAACCTTATCCCGCTACATATATGTAATGGACTGTTATTGCTTTGAATTAAGAACATTCCATTTATGTGACAACGGGGTGTTTGAGGGAAATGACTTTTGAGCAGCCAGACATTGTAAACCATATCACTAAGTGAATATTTTCACTAGTTTCTATATATCAGCATTGTATAAATCAACGAAGGAATATATACAGGCTGGTTTAAAGTAAAAAAACATACTCGGGGTTAATAAATCAAGTTGTTATTTGTCGACTCATGCTTGATAAATACTTCAAGAATAGCCAATATAGAATAACGAAGAAATCGTCTATATACAAGTTGGTTTAAAGGAAAAAAAACGTTCGGGATTAATAAATCGAGGTGTAATTTGTCATGTTTGATAAAGGACATGTGTCCTTTAGACGCCAATATTTTGTCCTGTTAGGGCCATCTAGATAGATGGTCGATGGTAAGAGGCGATGGTAAGATGCAATGGTCGATGGTAAGATGCGATGGTCGATAGTAAGATGCGATTGTAATATGCGATGGTAGATGGTAAGATACGATGGTAAGATGGTAAGTTGCAATGGACCATCGAACATCGCAACTTGCCATCGCATCTTACCATCGACCATCGCATCTTACCATCGACCATCGTAACTTACCATCGACCATCGCATCTTAACATCGACCATCGTATCTTACTGTTTTTCATTGTCGTGTTTGTATCATCACGTTAATCAGGTGCTGTTGCTTGTTTGTTAAACAACAGCTGTTGATAATTTTATTATAAACGTGGCAAATGACGATACCAGTACGATTACAGATTAAATATAAAAAAGGTATATGTAAAGTATCTGTAGGAGACTGCAATGTTGCAAAAATTATACGTGTCCACATTCCTGCTTCATGTCGAGAGGGGAGTCAGGGGTTTCTTGGACATTGTCAAAAACGAGAAACACTTCATACGTATATGGAACAAAAGAAATTAGCACTACCTTTTAGGGACATTAAACATGAACATTGATATAATTTGTTGAAGCTTTTAAAACATGATAGGTAAGGATGGTGTTTTCAAAATAGTGTCTTATTTTATTATTTTCTAATCGAAGTATCAGAACTACCTTTCATATAAGAAAAAAATCATTGACCCCGAGCATACACGGCTTTGTATCTCAGTATATGCATTTCAGTATATACATCATGATTTTGCCATTGTCGCCCCGCCGCCTACTCATCCCCCCCCACCCCCCCCCCCCCCCACCCCCCATTATAATGTCTCTATTTAACAAAAAGAGAGGATTTTTTTATAATACAGACTACATTAGACGGAGCTTTATATGTCGTTGCTGGTTATACACCTAGGTAATAGGATGTAACATGTCGACTGGTGACACAGTGTATAGACAATCTTAAATAACGTTCACTTAGTATTATTTATTAAACGAATTGGAAAACTGATTTGATAGGGCGGCTTGACGGGGATAAGTTCTGAAGATAGATAGTATTATTCATATATCTGGTGAAAGACTTAAAATGAAATATCTTGCAAAGTAACACAACACTAAATCTGCGATTTTAGTTACATTATGCATGTTGAAACTACACTGAGTGTGTTTGTAAAATAAAAGTAGATATAAAAATCGAACAGGAAAAGCATCATTCAAAGACGACAGAAACCAAAAACAACTATAAAGATGAATAAAAGGCAAGATATGACACAAACACAAAATGGTTGACAATAAGGCCTTGGAACGGTCAATGGCTAAAAAAGGCCGCTGGAGTTTTAATCAGGTTCTAGGGTGCACCAAACATCACTCTTACACTATTGTCACCCCAATAAAAAGGACGGTGTAAATAAATATATCACCGCAAGGTTATAATCTCTAACAAATAGGCTGGACATATTAATAGGCAATATAAGTAAAACACATAAATGATCATGTATATATAATATATAAACCAATGTCCTATAAAGCCACAAAGTAAGTACTCAATGACTCAGCAGAAGCCAGAGCAACAAGAGAACAAACCGTTAGGTTACGATAAGACAAGATTAAAGACAAACATCATACACTAACGAACTATTATCCTATAAGGATTTAGGTAAACGTCTTCATAGTCACATTAGTAAACATTTTTATATGGATTCGTTGTCATATTATTTACTGTTCCGCAATGAAGAAACACCCTTCCAGACTCACACACTCTGAGTCACACAATGTATACGTCTATAATCCATAGGTATAAATGCGACAAGCAAGCTCACAAATGCAGATTATTTGTTTAGATCTGACACAAACATGAAGTTGGTTTTATTGGCGAATTTGGCGCTTGTGATTGCTGTCGTCAATATAATACAGGCGGATGGCGCGACTTGGCTTGAGTTGCCAACGAATAAGACACGTAAGTACCACTACTTTTGTAACATTATGTTTTAATTGATGTGATGTGTTTAAGAAGTCGTCAAAGCTAACATTTTGGAAATTTGCTAAACATGGACATTTCTTTGATTCTAGAGTTTAAATACGATACTAGATTACACATATAGAATGCCTAACTATGTTCCTTAGCTACCAGGCTTTCGTTACGCCAAAGAGTAGACAATCGGCAAAATAAAACGAATGATCATAATTATATGTTTGTATGATATAATACGTCGCTTTTAAAATCCCCTTTCAGTAAAATACTCTTTCAGTAATATCACGCTGGTATCTATATTGCATGCGTGAAAGGCATGAAAGGCATTTAAGGCATGAAAGGTTATATTGCGCCTAACATGAATGAACGTGCCAGTCTCAACCTCCATTTACATCAAGATAAAATATGGAGAATAAGCCTAGAACCTCATTATCTGCAGAACTGCAGAGTTGCTGCAAATTCTACAGTAGTTGCTGCAAATTCTACTGTAGACACTCCTTTTGCGATAGAGCCACGTTTCTGTTTGCACACGCGTTGTCATGATAAAGGCCTTGCATGAGCATGACTAAAAAATGAAACATGAATAAGAATGGGGGCGGGGTCCCACCCCGCTGCATGTGACAGTGTATTATGAGATTGCAGTGGTTGTATTCTACCCGGCAACCACACAGTGGCTTCCACGCTGGAATACCACTCTGGAATACCACGCCCTTGACATGATTCCGCACCCAAATTATATAGCCACCGGCCGACCAGTTAGACATAGATAGCTATACCTTGTATATGCTGAGAGTCAAACAAGGGAGCTACTAGTTCCATAAAGTCTTTGTAAAGTATTTGGTATGACCCGGCTGGGGATTGAACCCACGACATCTCGCATGTGAATGATTATAACTGATCTGTACAGAAAGTGTGTTTGTTGAAAATTGAATTAATGGGAGACTCAGCATGACCTGGAAGTTAAGGATTCACTTTCTACCAGATATCAAGTTTTCTATACAGTAAAAAGTATGAAAGAATTTTTAAGGTCGGAGGATAGTCAAAATATAAATTTAAAGATTATTCTAAAACGCACATAGAAGTCGTCATTTTGCGAACTATGATATCATAGTGCTAAATTACTATAATTGTGTGGTTGAATTCTTAAATGTGATCCCACTCATATGAGCTATAAGTGTATGTAGTAATGCGTGTATATGTTAATTTTGCCCCAAGACGAGTGTGTTATGATGTAGAGATACAGATCATAGCTAGGCGCCTTGCCGTATTTGTTGCATTGAAATAAAATTGTTTCCGTTTTTAATTGAAACCGATCATATTTTTTCAAATACATGTCATAATACAACAAGTAGTATACGGTGTATACAGTTGGTGTATATACGAATTCAAATGTATTGTCTTCATCTGACGTTTGTACACCCACTATAATGACACCGTCCTATTTTAATAAAAGTTTCCCGAAGTTATTGCATATCTAGCTTTCTACATATAGGAAA
The DNA here is from genome assembly GCA_037043455.1 of Cyrtodaria siliqua. Lineage (NCBI taxonomy): Eukaryota > Metazoa > Mollusca > Bivalvia > Adapedonta > Hiatellidae > Cyrtodaria > Cyrtodaria siliqua. The sequence goes on from JAWPHD010001603.1 coordinate 272,406, forward strand.
TATTATATATCACAATTATAGTAATTTAGCACTCTGCTATCATAGTTCGCAAAATGACGACTTCGACGTGCGTTTTAGAATAATCTTCAAATTTATTTTTTCCTTATTATCCGACCTTGAAAATTCTTTCATCCTTTAACTGTATAGAAAATTGGAAATCAGTAGAATTGAATCCTTCACTTCCAGGTCATTCTGAGGCTCCCATTAAGTTTGACAATCGAATGTAATATTGCAAAAAAATTACCTCCAACGCCCCATTTTCCGAATATCATCATCTGAATGGCCCTGTAAGGCCCCAATTCGAAATGAATGAGACCTCTACAGCTGAGGATTATATCCGAGAAATACAATAACGTTTTTTAAATGAGTATTAAAAATGTGTTTGTAACAGCAGACCTGTCAGAAAATTGGAAAAAGTTGCCTGGTTTCCAAGTTTTTCAGAACTCCCGATAATTAAGATGGCTATTAACCTACATTTCCTTCCATTTTGATTCCTTTAACAGACTATATATTATTTTCATTGGCAGAGTTTGCGATTTCAAAATTTTAGAAACGTCAGTAATGCTTAACCTTTGATCAAAATATTAAGGATACTTTATTTCTTCAAATTTTGATAAATAAAAAGAATGAAACTCGTCACGGCACTAGTCTATTTTTTTTTTAAAACACAATTGGTTGACCCATTTACAGTTTGCCACTATGAGTTGCTCTTTGACTGTGCGATAACCGGACAGATTGTAGATCCTAGTATGATGACGTCTATCTAAATCCTTAAAGGATGTTAGCGTTTTATGTTTGTCTTAAATATTGTCTTATCGTACCCTTAGTGTTTTATTCTCTTGTTACTCTGGCTTCTGCCAAGTCACTGAGTGCTTGCTTTGTGGCTTTCTAGGCTTTTGTTTCATATTCATATCTAAATAATCATCTATGTGTCATACTTACAGTTTTCCTATAAATGCTGTCTTGCTTGTTAGAGGATATATCCTGGCTGGGATATATTTATTTATACTGTTTCGTTTTATTGAAATGAAAATAGTGTATCATTGAGGTTTGGTGCACCCTAGAACCTGGTTTAAATCCCTAGCGGCTGTTTATTTTATTGTTAACCTTTTATTGTTGTTGTGTCATATATTTTCTTTTATTCATCTTTGTAATAGTGTTTGTTTCTTTTTGTGACTTTGGTCATTGAATGCTACATTTTCCTTTTTCTGGTATGGTCTAACTGTATCGAGAACGTCGTAACAGCTTCTGGTATGGTCTAACTGTATCGAGAACGTCGTAACAGCTTCTGGTATGGTCTAACTGTATCGAGAACGTCGTAACAGCTTCTGAAATGATCGAAATGCTTAGTATAATCTAACTTTATACAAACAAACGCTAAACATTGTTTTAAAATGTATCACATCTTCGCTCTTCCTCTGTCATCTTTCAAAAGTTTATTTTTGACAGGGATGGGAGTTGAGGTAACTTACTGTCGGTATGGAAAATTCCAGCTCCTACCTGGATCTACCATAAAAGATTTAAAGAGATGTGTGACATGTAGTTGTTCAGAGACATTAATGAGCTGTGCTGAGTAAGTATATAAACCTTGGTCGTGGGAATAAACCTTGGTCGTGGGAAGTGGGAGAACTTTTATATTACTTTTATATTATTTGGATGACTAAAACTGCATAATGTCAGTTTGCGTATGCGTTGCATCTACCCTGATGAATCTGTTTGTGGATGCGTTTCGTCTACCCTGACGACGCCCTATGTGTATACGTATCGTCGAACCTAATGACTCAGTAGGAGTACGCGTTTCATTTTCCCTGATGATACAGCTACCCTGATGACCCATCTTCTATTCTTCAGTAGGAGTATGCGTTTAAACTAGTTTTGTATACACTAAGAGTGTATGTTTTCAGGTTATGTATGCGTTTCCTCCACCCTGATGACTCGGTAGGTGTATGCGTTTCGTTTACCCTCATGTATACCTGTAAAGTCTCTCGCACTGGGCGTGAATCACACGCATTTTGTGTTAAATGACGCTCACACGCATACATTATCCGTTCTCATGCATTCTAAAAATGTGACCAAATTTAGTATATTAAAAGAAATATTCAAAATTGATAACATTTAACAGTGTAGTTTAACAGATTTCCGTATTGCTTCCGTATACTGAATGCAGTCATCGGCACGTACCCGTGACATGTCGCTTATCTTCGGCAATGTATGTCATACGAATTATCAAGGAGGGCTTTCATCCTCAAAATATCAACTAACATACATATTGCGTGCTGAATTTCTGATGACAATAGTGAAAAATAATATTCCAATTGATGTTGCATGCAGGTGTGACTCACTGTGTAAAACATGTTTCCAGATTTAAATATCGCGAAAAACTATACCAAATCAAAATCATATTGCACTCAGTATACATATGCCTTACTACTACCATTAGAAGTCAGAATTTCAGGTGTCAGACAAGTCAGGAAGTATTTCCGGGTTGGTTGAAGGATGCTTACATAGTTACATAAAAAATCCCAAGTTACTCATTTGCATGTGTTTTTCCAAAGATTTGATTGTATGTCATATTTAAATCTATCCTGATGTTAAAATGTTAAATATGTTGTCATGAATAGAAAGTATTTTACTGTCAGGACTATGTCTTTGGGGAGTATGAGCATAGAGGGAAGGAGGGTAGGCAGAGATGCTATTCTGACGTATGTTCATTTCAAAATACGCATAGTGTGAATGAATGACGCTAACAGTTAAATAATTGAATAGGCGTGTTTTTCTAGATATGGGACAGTTTTTGAGCCAGATATGTGCGGTTCACAGGATTAAAGAGTAATTAAGAGAACGAATGTTGTGAAACATATGACTGATCTAAAAAATAGCTTTTTGGCATTGTGTTCAATGGGCTGAATTTCACCGGTGTGACATTCAGTACCAAATGTGTTTTATCAACCCGGATTACTCCGACTGTATACGTTTTATCTACCAAGACGGCTAAATTTTATACTTTCAGTTTGGGTGGGACATTTCGCACGTCGCAAGAGTCATTGTGTGAACCCGTGAAAATCTTCTGTGAAACTGTATGGGTGCTTAAAAAGAACAATAAACGGAAGTGTCCAGCCGCACTCATGCCAACTGAGATCTTCGGAGTCGGAAAGTAGTTAACAGGTTTTACGAATGAACTGTTAGATTTTATATTGTCAAATAAAGGCTTTGACATTTTAACATTTGTTTACCTGCAATGAGTTACATTTTCCTTACCTAATATGAACTCATAAAGAGTTGTATGTATAGTCTAAACAAAATTATTACATTTCCATTTATCAACTGATATGTCTTTCAAAACACCGTAACATCTTGATAGTTTTAATCTATTTACAATAAATCCAAGACACGGCATTTACAACTGCACAAAGTAAACTGTGGCAATCATTATTTTTCTTTGCTTTTGATTTGTGTGACCCTATAAAAATCACGAAAAAACGCGCACTGTTCATATAAACATGTTGCATTTTGGTCATTTGATAAGCTGCGATTGGACTGACCTGTCATATCAACCTGTTATATTCAGTGTATCCATTGATCTATTGTTATTACTCTTTGTCCTTCGTCAACATTTCCTTAAAGGCCAGGGTTGAGTATAAAAAACCCAAAATGGCCCCAGAGTAACTTTTCTGATCATTTCATGCATTATGCTGCCCAGAGAGGTTTAATCACAAATTACTAAATAATAAAATTGGGCATGTAAAACATTACTCTATACAGATATATCAAAATATTATATAATGTATTTATTTTCCATACTTTTCTAGAACAAAGCTTTTATTCCTAACTGCCAAATTTTGAATTTGGTGCATCTATTAATAGCTGTACCTGTAAATAAGATCAGTGATTGGTCAGAGTGCTGAAACCTTTATCTTGAAGCAGACGATATACATAGTGACGGTGGACTCTAGGCATACAGGAAGTAAATCACTGTGATATTCATGCCTGGTGTAGTCGAAAGGAGTTCCCAATTATATAATCCCTAACTTTTTTTGTGATAAAAGGCATTTTTGAGTATTTAAGGTCTGATTTTCTGGCTGAAATGACTTTATTGACTTGTTTGTGAAAGCTAAAAAACATTTGCATGGGTGTATGATGATTTTATTTGGCAACTTGACAGTTTTGAAAGTGAAGGTAGAACACATTTAAGAGGTGCCGAATGAATGCAGTTTATTCACGGTGTCAACAAAGATCAGAATTTTATTTTCTTATATGCCACATGACCCCTACTATTCTCAGCAGTTTTCTAGAGAGACAGGTCTCATGACTAAGAACATGTAAGTGAATCTTAGTTTGAACTTCATTTTGAAAAATGGCTAACTAGAAAGCTTGGACAATATTGCATTGGACTCAATGGGATTTGATTTACTTCCGGTACACCTCTACGGAACGCTGGGGTTTAAACGATTTCCGCCTCCTAAACGGATGGAAGAGATTTTAACCAAACGTCGCATGAATGATCTTTAGATGAAGATGTACCGGAAGTTAAAACAATCTCATTGAGTCCCGTATACAATTTACCAAACTTTATATTTTGTCATTTTTTTAAAATGAAGTTAAAAGGGATAGTATTATTGGAAACTTCGTTCGACTACACCAGGCTTGAATACCAAAGTGATTTACTTTCTGTATACCTATAATAATACATAATTGTCAATGAATTTTAAAAACAGCTATTGTGTCAATGCAGACAATATACATCTTATGCTAACAAAACCCATACATTTTATCGAATCGTCTGAGTATTTATCTAGATATGTGTTTCAAAAGTAAACAGAGCGGTAAAATATGATTGTTAGACAATACAGGACTTATTGTTTTACCACATAAAGTCCCCGGAGGCAAAATGTCATAGATCAGGGTGTCAACATTTAAATTTGTTATTTTACTTTGTTATAGAGATTTCACACGTTTTACATGGATAGGGCAAACGTTTACTCTTAAACACATAACATGGATGTGGAATATATTTCATGTATCATAAGCATAACCGAGATTTGTTACAATGGCGACCATGGGGTAAACTTTTAAACAGATCAAATGTTTCCAAATATTTTATCAGGAAGTATATTTCAGTGGTTTCTGGTTTTACACATAGATGTATAAACGTCTCACAACACAGTTAATTTTACATAGCTCTGCATATGTAGCTGGACCCCTCTGGACCACTGTAGAACCTAATGAATGTTCTTAAAAATATTTTCTTTGTGAAACTTGATGTCTGTTGCACGAAATATCCAACAAAAAACACCGGGTTGACCAGATGAGTTTAAAAGGTCTTAAAATGTGCAAATATTTTCTCTTTTTTTGTTGCAGGTGACAAGAATGGGACAAGTTCATGATGTCTGACCTGTATGACATCATGAACTTGTCCCATTCTTGTCACCTGCAACAAAAAAAGAGAAAATGTTTACACATTTTAAGAAATAAGCAAGAACCGAATAAACAGATCTTTTTTTAAGCTCCAGAAAGTTCCTACCGTGACTGGCAAGGGAAATAACTGTTTAGTGAGACCTATAGGAAAATCTTTAAAACAACTTCTCCGAAACTGCACACGCTATGTAAGTCTGATCACGTGCCATAAGGTTAAAAGTTCTCTATCTAGCTTTTTAAAATGGTGACCCCAATACATATATACATAAGTAGCATATGTTTATAATACTCAGTACGGCATCGGTGGTCACTAACAGTTTACAAGATGTAACACACCCATTGATTTTAACATTGAGTTGCGTGTGTTTTAAAATGCAATTGCAGTTGTCATTCATATATATTGTTCGGGACGCTTGTTTCTGCCAAAGGTTTTTTGGACTTCTAAGACAAAATTGAAATACGACCTAATTAAAATGTATATCAGTGAATCGGACATGTTTAGTGGTAAATAAAAATACCTTTAAAATCGGTTGAGAAATAAAAAGTTCACATCCAAAAATTGTTTTTGATATAGAGAATATTATGTCAGTGCCTATTACTATCAAATTTATTAGGTGAGCCATTCCTCGTTTTCGTGCCGAGCCTAATAAACTTGATAGTAAAAGGCACTGACATAATATTCTATTTATCATGTAGATTATCCACATTTTCTGTATGAATTACTATTATTACCTATTTCTCAGAATGTTACTCTTATCGAGGACGCCGTCATGTTGTTTTTTGTTTGTTTTATGACGTCAGATAACGTTACGTACAATAAACGGCGAGGGATTCCGCATTGATTTGCTTTATTGGTCAGTGCCTAATAAAGCAAAATGTATTAGGTCACCTCTTTATTAGGCAGAAAAGGGCATATCTGCATGATAAAGTGCATTTTTAATGCAAAATTCTGCTGCATGAACATTTTGGGGAAAAAAAACACTTTAATTAGAATTTTTATCCAAAAATACTTTTAATATGTTGGATAATTGTAAATTAAGACACCCTAAAAGTTGTATAGCAAAATGTTAGGGCTAACTGAAGTTATTTGAGATTTCTTAATTTTCGGTTGCACAAGCCACAAAGAATTTACATGGGAAAAGCCTCATCAAAATGCATTTTTTGCTGTGAAATATTTATTTCTCAACCGATTTTGAAAAGTAATTTATTTAATTTATTTTTATTTAACACTAACAATTCAAGTTCTAATGATATATAACTTATGTATGTATTTATAAAATTTCTCATGTTATTGCCAGCGCCCCAAACAATAAGCACAATTTAAAAAACAACAACATTTTCATCACAAATGACCCATAAGCTGCAACAACAGACACAAAAACGTGAGGGTCATGTATCTTCTGAAAACACTTGTCTCAGGAATGAATGCTCACGTTAAAACATTTAGATGAAAACAAATAGTAGTCATACACTCATTTCCACATAATCAAACAACTCACAATTTTAACATGACAATGCTTGGAAAATATAACAAATAGATCCACAATGCCACTTTAAATTAGAGGAAATGCTTTTTATTACAAAAACGAAACGAGAATTTTTACTGGCTGCCATTATGCGACCAAAGGCCGACATTTCATGTGCTGAGATGGGTGTGCTACACCTATAAAGGAAAGTCTTTATTCAGATTGTTTAGTTGTTTTGGTGGGAAATGGGGGTACCTGTAGTTTTTACCACCATTGAACTAGGAAAAATCACCAGATTCATACTTCGGTGAAATAATTACGGAAGGTTGTTACATAACAAGCTCTAACATTAAATCCGGGAAGCATAAAACAAGTAGCGAATGTGTTCCTAAGATGATCCATGGTTATACAATTCAAAGGACAGTATTCCTCCTAAAATAGAGAACATTATTTCAGGATATCTCTTTCCAAATGCTATACAAAACATAAATATTATACCTCATGTTTCCTTCTTTGCGCAGCGTGACGTCATTTTCAGATAGTGACCGGTCCCGGTCCCGGTACCCGAGGGGTAATGTTTGATCGGCAGACAGTTTATCTAATCAAAGGATTAGCCTAGCAACATGCTGTTGAAGTCATTAATGATGTAGGTAATTAATTGGATTATGACGAAACAAACTGCTATCATTTATATAGACGTGGAAAATGAAAAGTATAGGATAGAGAAAACGAAAGTAGAATTTTCATTTGGAGTTTCTATTCCTCAGGGCTTTTGGACAATGAAAGTAGGTATCTTAATAATAGTGTTAGATGATATTAAATGTTTGTATCATAATTGTCATTCAAATTTCATAATTATAAAAAAAAGAAAAAAAGAAGGTTTTAATGAAATTAATGTTATGACTATCTCCCTTTTCTAAAAGAAGTTATTTTAAAACTGTATTTTATGGCATTCATTTATAATATTTAGGTAAACAAATACCCCAGCGCACGCTAACATTTATGATTAAAAAACCTCCCATATTTTTGCATGAATCTCCCTTAAAAAACTCATTAAACTCCCACATTGAGGTCCTGAAAATATCACATGTATGGGTCCGAGTGCTATAGTTTCGGACGTGTGAAAAAAACGACGTCTTTAAATAAAACATAAAACGTAGTGTTTTAACTTGTTGGACAGATTCAGTATAATATAACAAATAATGTAAAGTGCTTCGATAAATATGCAGGTTTATAAACTGTTATATGGACCTCAGCTTACCCTTCGTATATATAACATTCTGTGTCAGACTGCCCCGTTCATAAACTTGCATATGGACCTCAGCACAATACATTATTAGTTACATATAATTATGTAATTCGACTAATTCGGGGGATTTCCATACTCTCATTCCATACTCTTTTTTTTTAAAATACATATTTCTTAATGTTGTGAATACGGGTTCGAACCTCAATGGCGGTACTGTGCTACATCAGTGTGACACTTTCACTGGCCTCGTCTGTCGGATGCGGACGTAAACCGGACGGTCCAGTGTATCGGAGTCTATCGGAACCTTAATAATCTATATGCTATTAGGAATCTATACGATATTAGGAATCGATAATAGGAATCTATACGATATTAGGAATTTATACGATATAGGAATCTATACGATATTAGGAATCGATATTAGGAATCTATGCGATATTAGGAATCGATATTAGGAATCTATACGATATTAGGAATCTATACGATATTAGGAGTCTATACGATATTAGAAATCGATATTAGGAATCTATACGATATTAGGAATCTATACGATATTATAAACAGGACAGGGTTGCCAGAATTCATGTGTCTTTCCCCGTAATCTGGGGCGTCTTTAAGTAGCATATAACGTGCTGTCTGACATCTGATATCAAACATCTCGTAACCCTTGACCCGTGTTTTTGCGGATTCAGTTAGACTAATGTTACAGATACAAACTATTTTTAATATATCATTGCAAAATGTCTCTCTCTACTTCTCTCAATACACAGAAGCAACCTATCTGTCTTTATAAATGTTCTACATGTGTCAATAACTCCAAGAAAAATAAAAAATTGTTGATAATTGATAGAACACATTTGTCAACAACCTGAAGCAAAATATTGGTATACATTGTAGGTGTAGCACATTTTTATTAAATAACTTTTTTTTTGCTGTATATAAGCACGTGTGGCAAATAAGTCAAATCAACATGTACGTATTACACATGCTTTCCTGATGTTATACAATGCAGTATTATTAGTTACTCAAAGCAAAATAGATTTTATAAGAAATATTCAAATAATTCAGATCAATACATATTTCCACTTTAATGCTATAGAACAACTGCATGCACAGTATATTCTAAAGGAAAAAAGAAACGCAACTCAGTAATTTTCGCTACATATTGTATGTAAAATATACTTCTGTAAATGGCTACATTAGACTTTTATTTTCCGATAACAGACGAAAATAACACATAACATACTCAAGCAGCTGAGCAAACTAAGGATTTAAAATGTTGTAAACTTTTTAGATTAAATACAATGCTGAAATGGCTCAAATTTTCAAAGCGGAAGTTCAACATTTAGTAATTCCGTGTTAACAAGTGTACTGTTTTAGGAAGTCCAGACCAGCACAATAGCAAATGTAGCATTCAAGAACCACATCCAATCCCAAATACGCACAGAAACAAACAACAATTACAAAGATGAATAAAAGGCAAGATATGACTTTACAAACATAAATGGGTTGACAATACGGATACTGCCTTGAAACGGTCAGTTGCAAAATGCCGCTGGGGGTTTAAACCCGGTTCTAGGGTGCAAAGCACTGCGGGATTTCTCTGGAATATTATATGGAATTAAGTGTGCAGTATATATATTATATAGCGGAAATTACTTGTTAAAAATATTACTTTCGTTACATAATATTCTTCATTACGTTACTTATTTCGTTTAATATGTTCAATACTAATTCGTATAATGTATGCGACGAGATCCAATAAATGTGCGAAATACGTCACGAGTATGCCTAAAAGATTAAGATGAAGTTCTCCTTATAGAACACTACATATCTACAAAACTTGCCCAATAAACTGATTAAGGAACTGCCCGGAATACGCCATCATCCGCCGAGGTTACTCGTAGTGTCGTGTACACGGACAGAGTGAAGAAACCCATATATTTCCTTCATAATGGTATACTAAAACGTTCGGTTTAAGTCAAATAAAATATATGTCTAACAAACTATTTTTCAATAACTCAAGGCAAGAATGAATTTGTCGTCTGGCACTGTTTATCAATAAGCATCAATTGAGAATTAAATAAATAAAACATGACGTTTGTCTCATGACACTCAACTGATGATTTTATAAATATATGGAACCTTTGTCATAAGCGTCTTCGTGGCCGAATGGTTAACTACATTGCGTTGTAAACCTTCGCCTCTCACCGCTGCGGGTTCGAATCCCACTGGGAGCTCGACTTGTGAGGAAGTGTCGATTCTTACGGATGGCGGGAGGTATACAGTACTGGTTTTACTCAGGAAAAATGGGTTGTCTGCCACTACCACAGAAAAATCGACCGTCATATATAACCTTACATGTGTTGAAATTGGCGTAAAACACCATACAAACAAACAAATCATAAAAACCAGAAGGGTTACTATATCATATGCTTACAGTCAGATGTTAAATATTACCAGTTTGTTCAAACATTTCCGTTATTTGTTACGTTTATGCTTATATTTAGTCTAAAGATGTTGTTTTTTCGCTTCACATTAATTCTACACTAAACACGCAGATCAGAAAGTTGGGTATGTAAGAAAATAAACTTGACACAGAGTCTTTATAAACCACGTTATTTTGAAGTTCAATCCATGTATAGTATTAAAAAAATATTAAAATGTCTTAGGTTTCAGAATTAGTTTGGTATGTACTATGAAATAAAATCACTATATACTTCAAATTTACTCAAGAACAGATACGTTACTTCTAAAAGTTTATCTTTTAGGAACAGTGTGATAGACTGAATGTGAAATTTCCCGATTAGTCATGCAATTAAAAATTCTAACAATGTTTAGGCAGAGTATCATAAAACTTACTCGAACACTTTACATGTTTGATAAGGTATTTTCAGTTTAAATAAGCCTAGTAATTGAGGTAAAATAGCACACCTGCACATTTACCGATCCTTTGTCTTTCGTTTATCATAGATAGTAATTGAAGCAATAATATACCATGTAGTAACACTAATTTAATTCTGCAATGCTGACGAAAAGAAGCAAGATGATAATAATTTGATGAATCTGTAGTCTAACTCCAGTGCAAAGCCAATGAATAGTAACGTATCTGTTTAAATGATATGCAAACATCGCATATAATTCAACAAAATGAACACGAACATGTAACACACTGAAACTTTCATAAAAGATTTAACTAATCAATAGTAGTTCTTTAAAAATAACTTTGATTTATAAAACAAACACAGTTTCATTATCAGATATGGTAACGTATCTATGGTGACGTATCTGTTTTTTTTACGGATCTACTTTTGCATGAACATGTTGTCAATAATTTCGCATCTACAACCAGTAAGTAAAGCACTTTTATTTTTATCTCCATATAGCCGACAACTGGAGCAGTTTTTTTCTCAACAAATAGCATTATCTCAGATAGATATCATGGATAACATACACTATTTAAAACAAACAGATACTAACAAGTGTACCCCACCGGATTATCCCATCACAAAGATTTTTCCCATGGTCAATTTCGTTAAAGTTTATACCAAATTGCTGTGTCTGCAAAGTATATAAAAATATGTAGCAATTTGTGTACTGCGAACACAAACAAGAGAGGAAAGTTGCAGACTCGGGTTACTAAGTCTGTTCATGACAGGTGCAACACCTCTAACACCTCGCCCCCAACCCCCCCCCCCCCCCAGGTGCAACACCTCTAACACCACGCCCCCACCCCACCCACCCCCAGGTGCAACACCTCTAACACCCCGCCCCCAAACCCCCTCCCCCCCCCAATTCCTAGCACCAACTTAGTCCTGTTTTAATGGGATGACAGTAGGGTAAGTGTGAGGTTTGGTGCACCCTAGAACCGGTTTAAACCCCCAGTGGCCTACTTTGCCACTGACCGTTCCAAGGCGGTAGCCCTATTGTCAACCCTTTTTGTGTTTGTGATGTCGTTTGCATTTATTATTGCTTTTGCCTTCTTGTTTGTCTGTTTGCGTGTTTGTTTCTGTGTTTTGCGGTTTACTGTCTTCCTTGAATGCTACTTTCCCTGTCCGATCTTTTTATATTTCTTTTAGTATTATTCTAAGAACGGACTTATAATTCCAAAGGACAAGTAAGTAATAACACTCAGCTGTTTGTCACATTAAATCTTGATTCATTAGTTTTTCTCCTTAAAGCTTTAGAGTCCCTATATCAATCGATTTCTTCTTTGAAGGCGTGTCTTTATTTGTAACTTCATGTTCACCAGCTCATGTCGAAATCGGGTATATAAGCGAGCAAATATAGCGAAGGAAATCATTTACTGTATATACATCGACCAGTGCACATCGTACCTATACACAGGTAACAGTATTTTTTACAAAAAAAATAGTTAGCTTCTTTCGGGACTCGAACACACGACCTTCTGATTTCAAGTCCTGTGCACTATCCACTGAACTACAACGCTACTTGAGAAAATAGTATACTAACTACCATATATTATGAGTCAAAATAACTTAACATATTTGAACGCAACTAATGATGGATCAATAAATATGCAGTCCATATTGTCGCACGTGTAAATTAACATTGCCTGGTGTAATACTGTATATTATCAACAGGCGTTTTATACAGGTTTGGTTTGTTCTTCTTTATTTCACGGTATTGACATTTCAGCTTTGGATTTTGCCAATTTTCTTAAAATATTTTATTTTGTTGTTTTAATTTCTTGCTAAAATAGTTAAATCAATGTTTTATGAAAAGTAAGTTAGATCTACATTAACAAGAAATATAGGTAGTTAGAAAAAACTTTTGTCAGATCAAAAGTGCTTACTGATATTATTTGATCTTAATTAAACTTCTTTCAATGAAAGTTCTAAGCAGATTACTTTGTATTACATGTCAAAACTACATTATCATTTCTAGAACAGATACATTACCATATTGCACAGATACATTACCATATTGCACAGATACATTACCATATTGCACAGATACGTTACCATATTGCACAGATACGTTACCATATTGCACAGATACGTTACCAAGAATGTTTTAGATGCTGCTCTTTAGTTTACTATATCTCCTGTTCAGCATGTATACAAATTAAAGCATATGGATTTTACGATATATTTAAGTAAATTATTCGATTGGTTCTTCAGTATTTTGTTCAAATAAATATAGTTAAGATACTTACCTCAAAATCCAGATTTACTTTGAAGTAAATTTCAAAGTTTTCATTAAAATGATGTTAAAATAACACGTGGCTATCAGAGAGATCATTATAATGCAACGTAGTTCATTTGAAATCATCTGGTGACGTAACATTTTAAATTAAGCATATTTGTATAATTGCCGTCAACTTATCTTTTCGTAACGTATCTGTTTGACGAAAAATAAAACAAATGCTCTGTTCCATTATTTTTTGCCGCATTTCAAGAAAATGTATGAGCGGTAGCTAGCATATTTCACTACCACTCATGAACAATCAAACCGAGACTGCAATATTTCGTATGTGTCGTGCTCGGCCGTTTCCAAAGGTCCATTATCATACTCTTTTTTCAATATTGCCATTGAATGATTACCATGCTACATGAGATTCTTAGGTGCGTGTAATGGTAAGCACAACTTAATCAGAAATGATGGTAACGTGTCTTAAGGTATTATACCACTAATTATTTTCCCCATAGACACCAATGTTAAAGTGTCACATATTAATGAGTTGCTGCAAATTCAACTCAAGTATGGATAATGCAGCAGTGTAATGTTCATATAGAAAACTAATTTTTCACTTGAAAAATCACCGGAAAAGGTGGGGTCACAAGACATGTAAGAAAATTCTTTCTTGTTTACTAAACAGGTCAAGGGTACAGCTGTTTTCATTGATTGACTGTTTATTGTGCCGATATTGTGTGAGTTAATGGTTTAGCGTGTTTATCGAGGGATGAGAAGTTCTCACTGCATGCACGGGCTTGACACACGATAACCACTTATTGGCGCTAAAATTACTAACTCCCGCCTTCCTATCTCTACCTACGAGGCATTCTACATCTAGCTTTCTGAGGGTAAGGTCGCGAGACCAAACTTAGCTATAGTTTTATAGTTTATAGATAGGCTTTGCCATATTACATAAGCTCTTATCTTTGAGCATATTTATTGAAAAAAGCATATTATGGAAGCGATTAAGACTGTTTTAAGTGTTTTTATAGTACACATGTACGTGAACTGTTGCATTTGCTGAATTGAGCCGTTTAGCTTACCTGATAGATTTTCACTTAGTTTTACCGTTGTTGTTCTTATATGTTTCAGGCTCAAACTAATGGTTTAATTCGTATATTGCGAACCTGGACGAATAAATAGTTTAAACCTGGGAAGTTCTGTGTGTTCAAATCTTACACCCGAGACCCGGTTATAAATGGCGACCACGAAAAGAACTTGTGATTCGTGAATATGATTTTTATATTATTATATTGATTTAGTTATTACGGTGATAGTGTTCACTGTGATCTTTTGGCATAGAGGTCCTATTGATTTAGTGAAGGTTGGCGACCGGTTAAGGGTGGAGACATTAAGATGCCATCTGAGGAAGAGATGCTCAAGTATTTAGCGGCGAAGTATAGTTTTACGCCTAAGCCACTGCAGAGAACGTCGACTAGGAAGAGCGTTGCGGAGATGATGGGTGCGACACCCAAGACACCCAGGAATCCTCCAGTACCCCCAGTCAGATCTCTAATGAGAGAGGCATCTATCTCTTCCAGCCTACAAACAGCTAGCTCTCATGCAGTGTCGTTGTACCCTGTCCCTGTGCCTAAGATACCATTGTTTTCAGGTGACGAGCCACAACCGAAGAATTAGGTCAGCTATCCAGAGTGGTTATATGAGATCAGGTGTTTGATCAAGGACCCAGAGATAGGTGAAAGCCAGGTTTTACAGGCGATAAGAAGATCTTTACGTGGTACAGCCCGTAAGATCATTTCTCAACTTGGAGAGGAAGTAAAGGTGGACGCCTATGTTGAGAAATTAAATGCGAGCTTCAGCGAGGTTCGCAAGAAGGGCACCATCATGCAAGAGTTCTTTAACTCAAAGCAGCGCCCTGGTGAGAGCATTACAGCTTTTGGATGTCGGCTGGAATCTTTGTTAGAAACTGCCTTCGAAGGAGGATACCTACCCAGGAACTCCAATAATGAGTTGATGTGTGAGCGGCTATGGTCCGGACTACACTCAGCCACCTTGAAGACGCAGACTAGACACAAGGTCGACACCATCCAGGATTACAGCACACTGCTGAAGATAATCCGAGAAGTTGACAAGGAGCTGAAGCTAGAAGAGCCAGATCCAGCCCTGCCTTCCAAGAAGCCAGTGTTTGCTGATCAACAGAACTGGCAGCAACAACTGAACAACATAGAGTCCAAGATGGAATCCAAGATGGACGCCAAGTTAGCGGACCTTCGGTGCGAGTTGAATTCCAAGTTCGACATGTTGCTTCAGAAGTTAGATGTGGTTACCATTCGACCGCAGCAACATTTTCAACCCCGAGGTGCACCCAGAGGGTATGGAAGAGGCTTTAGAAGAGGCCCAGGTAGAGGCGATACTAGAAACAATCAAGGACAAGCTTTCGGTAACCAGACTTACCCGCCTGGCCAGGGAGGTTACGATGACAAGTCCCAGAGGCATGGTAGAGGGTTATTTGGTCGAGGCCAAGGTCAAGAGAATCGCCCAAACTTAACTCCGCTTCTGTAGATGGTCAGCCAGAAGTGGGTGATATCAAAGGCCAACCCAACCCAGATTTGATAGAGAGGATAAAAGGCCCTGAGAACAAGGCAGATATTTTATTTCATGGTATTAGTACTATTTGTCTTTTAGATAGTGGCAGCATGATTACCAACGTATCTAATACATTTTATCTTTCTTTACCAGATAGGCCACCTCTTCTCAGCCTAGATAATCTAGAAATTGATGTTTTACATGCAGATGGATCTTCTTGGAATATATTTGGATACATTGAGACTTGTATTTTAATCCCGTTTTTATTTAATTTTGAACTCAATGTACCAGTGTTAGTTGTTCCAGATACCGCATCTAATTTAGTTTGTCCTGTCATTATTGGCACAAATGTTAAAGGACGGTGTAAGTCAGCTGCTGAAAGAGAAACACCTGCAACCAAGACACCTGCATCATGGCAGATAGTATTTGACTCTATTGCATGCCAGCCTTGTATGGTACGGTCAACCAACAAGCAAGTAGTCGAGATTGGACCGTACGAGTACATGACACTTAATGGCATAGCAAGCGGTGTGAGTCACAAAATAAGCAGTGTTGTGACGGAGAATATAGACTCCAATAGTGGCTATCTAATAAGACCACATTTTGTGAATTTGCCACAAACTGGAAATTTTGCTAAGGTACCAGTTCATTTATGTAACATGACTGCAAAGTCAATATTCATAAAACACTGTCAATATTAAAAATTTAATTTGTTTTGGAAAGAGGTACATACAGCAAAAATTAGTTACAATGTAAAACATGTTCTGGAGAGATGTTTTAAAGACTTTTTATAATATCATAGAAAATAATACTATATCAACAAATCAACATTTTCTGGCAAGTCCACTATATTATAATACAAACTTGGTTATAGGAGGTAAAACCTTCTTTATGAAAGAATGGTATGACAAGGGAATTTATTTTATAAATCACCTTTTTAACACTGATTGACATTTGTATTCCTTGGTTGAATTTAGTACCATATATGAACTTAAAACAAATTTCATGACTTTCAATGGAATTATAGCATCAATTAATTCCATGGCAGGTAACAAAAAAATAACATACAGGGACATAACTCAGAAATTATTCGAACCAACATTGCCATTAAATATCACACCATTCTTAAAAACAACAAAAGGAAGTAAAGAATTTTACTATATACTTAATAAAAATACAGAACAACCTTCTTCTAAACTTAAATGGGAACAAAATTATAACATAGAGCAAGAAACATGGAAGGAAATTTATATGGCACCTTTCAAATCAACCTCTAGTTCTACATTACAGTGGTTTCAACTTAGAATTATCCATAGAATTTTACCTACAAGAAAATACTTGCATACCATAAATGCAATAGATAGCCCTCTATGTCACACCTGTCACCAGGAAGAAACATTGGTCCATTTGTTATGGTCTTGTCCTGATACACAGAACATTTTACATCAAGTAAATAATTGGTTATACACTAAAAGTGTTTTAATTCCATTCACTGAGGAGATATTTATTTTTAACATTGGTAATAATATGTCTACAGTTGATCTCAGTGTAATACTTGAAATAAAGTACTATATATTTTCTTCTGAACGCCTAAATACACCACTCTCTATAGCAGCCTTCAAAAACAGACTTGTGTATTGTTATAAAACACTTAAAGAAGTAGCCATTATTAACAACAATCTAGAATCTTTTTACCAAAACTGGCAAAAAAAAACAAAGATATTTTCGAACCTTCCTAAAATAAACTTATTACAAAATGAGTTTTTGTAAAATTTTGTAATTCACTTTATGAAATATTCACCAAATAATGGGATAAAAGATAATAATATCTGAATAAAAAGTGTTTACATTTAGCTGAACCAAGACCGCATCACTTTTAAAGTTGATATCATTTTAATTAATGCTCATATGTTTCCTCTTGTGAGGGGCTGCATGTGGGCTAGCATACAGAGTGAGAAAACTTAGATCTTCACTATTTTTTTTTCTATTGTTTAATATGCTAAAATACTTCCCCTTAATAATAAAAATATTAACTGCATCTATTGCAACATGTAGTATAACTATTTGTTTACATTTTAATTAATAATGATAATATGCTTGTACTTTGTGCTCATATGAATCTTCATGAATTATTAAGATATATCATTATATTTGTAAGGTGTGCGGTGGGATGATCCTCCCCGACCCATCACACACCTATTTACGGGGAGAATAAACGGGTCACCCAAGTGGTGATCGAAAATAAATCAAAAAAATCATAAAACCAAGATCTAATTTGTGTCAGATCAATGAAGTTAAGATTTTTGACAACTTAGCTTCTGAACTACCGGCAGCAACTGAGGAAAAACAACCATCAGATGACAATTATGGACTTAAGATTGACGAAGCCAATCTTACTCCAGATCAGCTACTTCGATTACGCCAAGTATTAGGCAACTGTAAGAGTATATTCTCTACGGGAGTTACCGATATTGGTCATACTAATCTTGTAAAACATAAGATTGTACTAACTGATTAACTGATAACACACCATTCAAGCAACCTTACAGGAAAATACCGCCTGCAATGTATGAAGAGGTGCGGCAACATTTGAAGGAGATGCTTGAATGTGGTGCTATACGAGATTCCAACAGTCCCTATTCTTCAAACCTGGTTCTTGTTCGCAAGAAAGATAGCTCTTTACGCTTTTGCCTAGACTTTAGGATGTTGAACGCCAGAACTAGGAAAGATAGCTACATGTTACCGCGTTTCGACGATACCGTGGATGTATTAATTGTTACTTTTCGAAATTGGACCTTAGATCATCATTGGAAGGTTGAACTCGAAGAGGAGGACAAGGTCAAAACTGCATTTTCAGTCGGCAACTTCGGATTTTACGAGTGCAACCGTATGCCATTCGGACTATTTAACAGTGGCGCTACTTTTCAGCGTCTAATGGAAAAGTGCATGGGCGAGCTACATCTTCGTGAATGTCTTGTATTTATTGACGATATTTTAGTCTTTTCCAAGACCTTCGAAGAACATCTTCAACGGTTAGAGTCTGTATTTCAACGTTTGGATTATTATGGATTGAAATTGAAACCGTCAAAATGTGAACTCTTTAAAACATCAGTTTTATACCTTGGACGCATAATTTCTGAAGAAGGGATTGGGACGGATCCTGCGAAGACTTCTGCTATTTCAGATTGGCTTAACCCGATGAATATCACCGAACTTAGAACTTTCCTAGGAACTTCGGGGTATTATCGTCGTTTCATAAAGGACTACGCCAGAATAGCCCAGCCGTTAAACAAGCTGTTGGAGGGTCAAGCGACCAACAAAAAGGCCAAGAAAGGAAAAAAAGGCGAAGAAACCTGTCAAATGGACATTGGGCGAAGCCCAACAGACAGCCTTCGACACTTTGAAGCAGCAGTTGACGAAACCACCAGTTTTTCGCAGCCGTTTATTGTCCACACTGATGCTAGCAGTGTTGGACTCGGAGCCATTTTGCTGCCGAATCAAGGTGGAGCTGAACGTGTCATTGCCTATGCTTGCTGAGGACTTCGTGCCAGCAAGCGCAATTACCCAGCGCACAAGTTGGAGTTCCTCGCGTTGAAGTGGACAGTGACAGATACATTCCACGACTACCTCTTTGA
Organism: Cyrtodaria siliqua; assembly: GCA_037043455.1. Classification (NCBI taxonomy): domain Eukaryota; kingdom Metazoa; phylum Mollusca; class Bivalvia; order Adapedonta; family Hiatellidae; genus Cyrtodaria; species Cyrtodaria siliqua. The sequence continues at coordinate 291,917 of JAWPHD010001603.1, forward strand.
ATGTGCCGAATTCGAGGTGTTAACCGACAACAATCCACTGACCTATGTCATGTCGACAGCGAAGCTGGACGCCACAGGTCATCGCTGGATTGCAGCCTTGTCAGCATATAACTTTTCGATTAGTTATAAACCAGGCAAAAAGAATACTGATGTAGATGGGCTCAGTCGTCGACCACAGCTCTTCACAGACATGGTCAAGGCCATCTGCTTATCAGTAACCGTCAAAGTTCCGTTGGTGGAGAGCTTGGCGGGTGGGGCCGGTTCTCAGTTGGCCACTGAGGACATAGCGCTAACCGACAACTTTCGCTAGGTGGATCTGAGACGAGAGCAAGTTAAGGACACAACTATAGCCAGGGTGATGGAACTCCTGAGATGCAATTCTCGAAGGGAGGAGAAGGAGAGTTTACCAGTACAGAAGCTCCTTAGAGAATGGAGAAGGCTCTACATAGAGGACGGAGTTCTGTTCAGAACTGCATCTCAGGATGGTCAGGATGTGGAACAAGTCGTCATTCCAGAAGCCTACAGGACAATAGCCTTTAAAGGGATTCATGACGATATGGGGCACCCTGGAAAAGACAAGACTTTGTGGCTGGCTCGGCAAAGGTTTTATTGGCCTGGATTAGAAAACGACATCACCAGAAGGATCGAAAACTGCAAGAGGTGCATCTGTAGGAAGACAACAGTGAAACCGGTCGCGGAGCTTGTACCCACTTTAATTTCGAGGCCTATGCAGCTACTGACCATTTCACCAGATATGCCAAGGCAATCCCTTGCAGAAACCAGACGGCAAATACAACAACCAAGGCGTTGTACGAGAACTTCATAGTTCATTATTCCTTCCCAGAGCAACTTCATAGCGACCAAGGCCGAAACTTTGAGTCAAAGGTCATCAAAGAGCTATGCAGGTTAGCGGATGTAAGAACAGGTCGAACAACGCCATACCATCCGATGGGGAATGGAAGTGCCGAAAGGTTCAACCGGACTCTTCTAAAGTTGCTGGGAACACTACGAGAGGACCAGAAAAGTGACTGGAAGACATATATCCCGTCTCTGGTTCAAGCCTATAACTCCACTAGGAATGAGGCTACTGTTTACTAACCACACTTCCTGATGTTTGGGTGGCACACCTATCTTGGAACAGGACCAGGAAGTGAGGAAGCCAAGTTCACAGCATCCTACATATCCAAACTTAGGAAAAAGATGAAGTATGCCTACAAAGTCGCAGGAGATGTAACTAAGAAGAGAGCCGACACAAACAAGAGAAACTACGACAAATGGATTACAGAGAACAACCTTGAGATTGGGGATTTAGTGTTAGTAAGGAAATTACATCTCCAAGGCAGACAGAAGATTGCAGATAAGTGGGAGAGAGACCCATACTTGATTCTGGACATTCCAGACAGCGATGTGCCTGTTTTCAGAGTCCAGTTAGAGACTGGCAAAGGTCCTGTCAGAACTCTGCACAGGAACCTTCTTCTTCCCTTCGTGTCGATTCCACCGACAGAACCCATAGAAACGACAGCTACTCTTCATGGCAAGAAGGAGACAAAACCAGCTGCACGCCCTAGGGTTGAGACTGTTTCGGGATCGGAATCGAGCACGTCAGAAGACAGCAGTGACAGCCAACCGTATATCGTGCCCCAAAGAAGACATTCTTTGAGGATAGCACGTCGACAACCTGTGGTCAGAACCCCTCCCGATAGAAACCGGACTACAAACCCGTTAAATGGAGGCGGTACCATTAGGTCAGAGGTAACCAGCAATAGGGAGCCGTTGGATGCAAGTCGAAACACTTCCGGTGACAGAACTGTGGATTCCACGGCTAGAAGGATTTCTTCAGTTGCTGACCGAACCCTTAATGTTGGTACTCCAACTACTGGCGTTCCAGAGACTGCAGTGATACAGTTCTTATGGGAGAACCAGGGTCATCATCGGAATGACAATTTCCGAAATCAGGGTGATCAGCCGCGGGCAACCACAGTCGCAGATAGCAGGCGGTCATCTAGCCACCCAGTTCCCATATCAAGAATCAGCCCAAGGAGACCAGTTAGGCAGAGACGACCACACGACCGATTTGGAGAATGGGAATTGTAGTGAATCTAAGAATTTCTATTATTTTTCAGATTTCATTAAAATAATTATTTGTTACGTGTAGACAGAATATGATATGTTTTGTTATTTCTTATCGGTTAACTTTACTCATTGTAAATTGTAGAAGCGCTAAAGATACCGATTAATGAAATACATATTTTCCTTTCAGGTAACCGAATGGATTTAATAATTCATCAGAAAAGAAAGTTGTTTATTTTGCTCGTTAATACAAAACCTTGTAGTTTTGCAGAGCAAAGCAGAATAAATTTACATTTATTTTGAAGGTGTTCTTGATATCCTTATTGTCATTTGTATATAGATGCTTTTTAATATTTTAGCTCATGACTGTCCGGAATATGGTTATATTCTGTCCAGGCAACCAACTTTGTTTTATTTTTCTTAATACTTTTAGGGCATAAACTACTCTGTGTTAATAGGTAATAAGGCAATATGAGTTGCTCCCCTCAACAAGGATTGATGAGACCAAGGTGTTACGAGTTGTCTCCCTTGGAGAAGCAACAATATCATTATATTCATTGTATCAGTCAATAGGGATTACCATGGAATACACTGGAAATACCAGGAGATATTTCAAGACAGTGGGGGAATGTGTAACAGAGTGTTTATAGAGTATTTTGATGATAAGATCAATTGTTTTAATTATATTTATATGCTAAGCTGGCAAGCGCTCGTACTAACTGTTTCATGGTGTACTATGTTGCGTACTGTGTTGTCTCTGTGTTTATTGTGTCGATATTGTGTGAGTTAATGGTTTAGCGTGTTTATCAAGGGATGAGAAGTTCTCACTGCATTCACGGGGTTGACACCCGATAACCACTTATTGGCGCTAAAATAACTAACTCCCGCCTTCCTATTTCTACCTACGAGGCATTCAACATCTAGCTTTCTGAGGGTAAGGTCGCGAGACCAAACTTAGCTATAGTTTTATAGTTTATAGATAGGCTTTGCCATATTATATAAGCTCTTATCTTTGAGCATATTTATTGAGAAACGCATATTATGGAAGCGATTAAGACTGTTTTAAGTGTTTTTATAGTATACATGTACGTGAAATGTTGCATTTGCTGAATTGAGCCGTTTAGCTTACCTGATAGATTTTCACTTAGTTTTACCGTTGTTGTTCTTATTTGTTTCAGGCTCAAACTAATGGTTTAATTCGTATATTGCGAACCTGGACGACTAAATAGTTTAAACCTGGGAAGTTTTGTGTGTTCAAATCTTACACCCGAGACCCGGTTATACTCACATAGTGTAAGCATAGAGTCGACATTTCGAAAATGTTCATCACTGATCCAGTAAAACGTATTAATACGCTTCTTATACATACACCCACAAAATCGAATAGGAATGGGCAATTTTCCCCTACTTATAATGCCCGTTTTCAACAAAAAAGGAGGGATTACTTTTTATTATAGGAACTACATTCGACTACACCTCGGAGGCTTACATGTAATTAGTGGTGGTAAACCTATAAGAGAAGAAACTTTTAAATGAGGATTTTGTGTTGTCATTTTCATAACAAGCTTAAACACACCTACTTCATGCAAATCGAATGATTATTTGCGGAGATATGGTCTTGTGAATACCAAGGACAATAGTCTGAAATCGACAAAAGTCAGAGATATTTTTTTTAACTTTTACACTATCTGAATTGTCATACCAAAGGGCATTTCTTGTCAATAAACCATATTAAATAGATCAAATGTTTAGAACAGACAATGGAGATTAATAACATATGCATTTTAGGTACAATTAGGACGAGTAATATGCCAATTTATGTCGATTTTCATGCCAAAATTGATTTTTTAAGCACATTTTTCAAAATTGGTGGTATCACACCTTATTATAGTAGCGAATACGAGCTCAATAATGTCAAAAATAACGCTAAAATCAAAATTGATACTAGCTGAACGCTACCAAGTCGAGTTTGAATGATAAGGAATCATATTTTACCTTTTACACAATCTTCATTGTTTCACAGTATCCTATTTTAGGGGGGTAGGGGAAATATTTAGTGGTTTCATGCCTACCAAACCTGTTGACATTCAGATTTAATTATTTAATCATGTTGCACACTTGCAACGCTACATGTTGATACCAAAAAAACATAGTTCAATTGCAAACACTTCACAAACACGTCATTTTAAACACGAAAAAAAATTGAAACTCAAAATTACGGCTTTTATAAACAAAATTGGATTAAAAACGCTCAAAACCTATGTAAAAGCTATGAAAAACTTATTTCTGAGCCTATTTTACCAATTGTTATCGGAAAAGTGTCCCTAGGTACGAATCTGAACGAGTCTTAATTTCTGCACGTATCTGTTATAGGTATTATATCACTAATTATTTTCCCCATAAACACCAATGTTAAAGTGTCACATATTAATGAGTTGCTGCAAATTCAACTCAAGTATGGATAATGCAGCAGTGTAATGTTCATATAGAAAACTAATTTTCCACTTGGAAAATCACCAGAAAAGGTGGGGTCACAAGACATGTAAGAAAGTTCTTGCTTGTTTACTAAACAGGTCAAGGGTACAGCTGTTTTCATTGATTGACTGTTTTCATTGCTCACATAGTGTAAGCATAGAGTCGAAATTTCGAAAATGTTCATCAGTGATCCAGTAAAACTTACTAATACGCTTCTTATACATACAACCATAAAATCGAATAAGAATGGGCAGTTTCCCCCTATTTATAATGCCCGTTTTCAGCAAAAAAGGAGGGATTACTTTTTATTATAGGAACTACACCTCGGAGGCTTACATGTAATTATTGATCGTAAACCTTAATAAATATTGGTGAAATATATATACCTCAAGGACTTAAAAACATTTGTCGTATCTTAGTATTAAGCAAAAATACAGAGCCCCTGCATTACGTGGACGCCGCTTCATCTTTAAGATCCCAAGGTCGCATCTTGGCTTATATGGCGAAACGGGGTACCTTGGGGTCTTTATTTCATCGTCTTGATCTGCCTTCAGTGGCCCCAACCTTTGATTTTATCGAAATATATTTTATTTGAAATGCATAATATATCGTTTGTATATTTTTGATGGGTTTACATATGTGTTTAAGACGTAAAACTATCCATTAGTACGAACGCAGCTCCTGACCGAAAACATAAGACCCGCCTTCTTTTTGACGTCATAATTTGTTCATCCCGAAACTCGCGCCATTGTTCAGTTACACGTTCACTGATTAGCGTGCTAAATTGTTCATGCTTATGATGGAGCGGGTCGTTGGAATAGGGCCCGTGTCATCGAATTCTAAGATCGCTTCCATTACAATAACAAGGATAAGATAACAGAAAGAGACAAGACGAGATAGTGTTATAGTACACACATGTACACATATATAACACTTATCTCTTTTTATATATATCCGTTGAAATGAAAGCATGTGGTTTAGGCGTAGCGCATTCTAAATTTGTAAAGTGGTCGAGGGCCTATAATACTTAAATAACACACCAATACATTTGGTTTAATTTGTCAAATGGATACAAACGTATGATCAACGTATCTGCAACATGCGTATTTACATGTGAGAATGCAGAAGCAAACAGATTCAAGTCAAAATGATATTGGGTTAATCAAACCGGCGTGATTATTTTGATTATTCATCCCATTTCAAGAGTCCATGTGTCTCTTTAAAAAATGCATTTTAGGCTAGGCGATCAATATCAAAGGGACACACGGCTATCTTGATTTAAAAAAACACCTCACGGCGTTACGGTAATTTTTCTACACAACTCTCAATCATTAATATTAATTATACGAATAGTATAAATAAAATTGTATTTGCATATTAGTAACTGTTGATAATATTGCACCAATAATATAATTATGTTCACTTATGGTAGGATAAGATAAAAAAAAAAAAAAAAGCTATAAACTATATTATTTATTATTTTAATTACATGCAGAGGCAAGCAGGGTTAAAATGATACTGGATAAATAAATTGAGACGCTAATGTCAAGGCTTTATAAACATTCCAAGATTTCCGTGTGTTTCTTTAATATAATTATGTAAACATCAAACCGGGCGTATACCAGTTTGACACGTCCAAAGGCTTGACGTGTAAAGGATCAAAGAATGTGTTGCGTCATAATTGTGGTAAACATTTGCACAGATGTGAAATTGAGACAAGTATCTACGTGACAGGCGGCATTTTCAAAGATCGCGATAAGTGTCATTGAGCGGTAGCGCGCGTGGCTTGAGTATACCCTGTATTTGTTTCATAGATAATGTACACGATTAAACAGTAATATAAACATAAATCATTGGTCTACACTGGTGTATATATATATAACAGCGATGCACGTGCTTTCGATGACTAGGGGACCCAGTTTGTTTAAACAACTTGAAAAGATACAGTTGTTATTTATACTGGCTATACTTTTAAAATGGACACGTTTACCGATTTTCTTTTAATGGTTCTAGCTTTATATATAATTGTTTATTGTTAAGCCAAATATGGCCCATGAACATGTTTACATAATAGATACAAATAATTGTGGATAGATGGCATGTTGTTAGTACATGTACATAGAAATAACAAAGCATTGCAATACCATAGAATACATTCGGTACTATTACGAGGATAATGAAACAAAAGTTAAACGTATGTGTTAGCAAGTTAATTTAAACAGTAAAATGTAACCGAATTTTAGTGGTTATCCATTTGGGAGAGATTTTGTTTTTATTTGTTATATTTTCATTTGGAAGTATAAATCGTTATCTAAAACTTAAACGAATACTACCATCTGTATTTCATGGAATAGAGGCAACACAGCCACATTTCCACACGGAGAGATATACTACACATGTTAAGTGTTAAAATACAATACTTATACAAATCCTATTTTTGAATTTCAGCGATAAATAAATTTAATTGTGTTCAATATTTGTTCAAAACAGTTCTAATATCAAAAGCCTTATATACATATAATCCTAATTTCATCACTTCGATTTCGATTTCGCTATTTAATAATTGAACGAACTTCATGTAGTTTGGTGTTTTCCAATAATATTGCTTTATGTACGATTTTCTTAATTCTGTATAATTTTTGCAATCAATAACGAAATGATATTCGTCTTCAAGGCACTGGCATTGTCTGCATGTCCTTTCATGAAAAGGCACACTTATAGGCTTTCTCCAATGTCCGCACTCTACTTCCAGTCTGTGAGAAGAGAGTCTAAGTCTTGAAAAAGCATGGCGTAATTTGGAGTTATTTAAGATATCAAGATATGGTTGGTATTTAAAGTCTGCAATTGTCCTATAAAATAATGCTCTAGTAGAATAGTTTAATTGCGTATTCCAACCTTGAATAAATACGTCCTCGAGGCGTTGTTTGAAAACAGTGAGAAACAAGTCCCTATCACCAACTCCCTGAGCTAGCCATACTTCATAATAACCCAGTGTTGATAACAAATGTCTAATTTGCGAGACCCAGTTTATTGTATTTATTTGCCTTTCATCATCGTTTCTTAACATATTATAAACTATCTTTGTGTATTTCGTATCGCTAGTTGCACATAATTTTACCAGTATTTTGTAATTATATAATACCTTTTGTTTTTGTAATTCAGTCTTCCAGTTTCCCCGTATATAAAGCTAGTTTGAGTTGTTAATTTAACCCCCAATAAACGTTTACAAAAACCTAAATGTGTCCTTTCTACACTAATTATATTTACACTTATATCCATCAATCTCTATGTTCCAGTGAGACAGCCAGTATCTCTCAGTTAATCTCCTTAACATTGTCTTGACTACATTTGTTAAGTAAAATCACATTTGCCTCCATGAATGTATAGGGTCTCGATGACAAAAAGAAAAGAAAAGACACTTTCGACTTCCTAAAAAGTAAAAGATATTCAGTTTATCTTTTAAAGGACACTCACTTTAGTGATGCGGAATATAACTATATTCAAGTTCAGTGGGGATATGACTGCTATTTTAGTATTTTTTCAAGCCAGTCAAGAGGAGATGCTATTCTTTTTAACAACAATTTTGAACTGAAAGTGCATTCAGAAAATAAAGATGAGGATGGATATAAACTAATTCTTGATGTCTCAATCGATGGGAAACGGTTAAATATAATAAACTTTTATGGTCCGAATAGAGACGATCCAATTTTTTATCGTACACTTAAAAATAATATTACCTTCAGTGAATATTTTTCAATAATAGCAGTGAACTTCAATTTGATATTAAATCCTGAAATAGATTGTTTCGATTAAGTTAATGTTAATAATCCAAATGCCAGAGATGTAGAGATTGAAACAAGTGTTGAATGTAGCTTAATAGACTGTTGGAAAATAGAGAATTTACGTGTATTGATGAAACAAAAATCCTGCCAGGCTATAAAACTGACCACTCAATATTCAAAATAATAAAGAAGATACTCTTCTAAATGAAATCAAAATTTAGAACATGACTTAATAGAAAATAAACGGAATGAACTATACGAAATTAGGGAGAAAACACTAGAGGTAACAAAAATAAGATCTAGAGCAAATTGGGTTCAGGAAAGGGAAAAAACAAGCAGATATTTTTGTAATCTAGAAAACAGGAATTTTACTTCTAAGTCAATGATACGGTTAAAAGCAAAACATAACATAATTATTAAGTCTCAAAAAGATATATTAAATGAAACAAGAGAATTCTACAAAAATATATACTCTTATCATGGAAATCTTAAAGAGATACTGTCTAACATGCACATACCAAAACTAACAGAGGAAAATAAAACTCTACTTGAGGGCCCTCTTACCTATGAAGAAATGTTAAACAGCGATGTCTAATTTTAAAAGTCCTTGCTTAAGTGGTTTTACCGCGGAATTCTATAAGTTTTTTTCTGGCGAGATATCGGACACTCTGTCGTAAGGTCTATAAATGAAGGTTTTAATAGAGGATAACGATCCATCTCTCAGAACTATCCATAAGCAACTCCTCAAAACTGGTGACCAATTTCACTTTTAAATGTTGCATATAAATTAGCTTCAGCAAGTATAGCGCAAAGACTAAAACAAGTTTTACCATTGATTATCAAAGAGGACCAAACTGGTTTTATTGCAGGTAGATACATGGGAAAAAAACTAGACTAATGACTACAATATGATCTAATGTTCTATGCAGAAAAGTATAACATTCCAGGACTATTATTACTCATTGACCTTGCAAAGGCTTTTGATTCAGTTGCCTGGACATTTATTTTTGAAGTCCTCGATTATTTCAACTTTGGGCATTTTTTTATGGAATGAATAAAAGTTTTGTACACAAACACCGAATCGTGTGTTTCAGTAAATGGTCATCTCTCAGAATGGTTTAGTCTCCAGAGAGGTTGTCGACAAGGAGACCCGCTGTCACTGTATATTTTTATTCTCTGTGCAGAGATACCGGTTGTTCTCATCAGAAATAATCCCAATATAAAAGGTATTAAAGTCGTTTGATATCACAATATGCTGATGATACATCTTTAATGTTAGATGGTTCAGAGAATTCACTTAGAAATTCCCTTAATATGTTAAAATTTCATGCAGAAATGTCTGGCCTTAATATTAATATGGGTAAAACTAAGTCATGTGGATAGGTTCAATAAAAAAGTAATACTTTAATATGTGAAGACTATGCATTATCATGGGGAAATGAATTTAAAGTGTTGGGCATAACATTTTCTGTTGATTTTGAAACAATGTTAGACATTAACTACGAAGAAAAAATATTGGACGAAAAAAATTATTAATAAACTGATCTAAAAGAATACTAACACCTATTGGAAATATTACAGTAATAAAGAGCTTAGCTATGTCCAAAACAAACCATCTTATTTTAACTTTACCAAATCCGAAGTTTTCAAGGAATTAAACAAATAACTAATTGGCTAAAGAGAGAAATTATAAGGGTATGTAATTACCGTGTATTAAACATTGACTCTAGCTCTTTTTGGAGATATATGAAAACGAGAGTCAATGACTCTTCCGAGGTATCTAGGCAAGGACAAAAAACACAACAGAGGTTGAGTTCAACTCGTTGTTTTTCATTATTTCATAAATCCAACGATTTATTTAAAAAATCGGGGAATGCTATTTCAATTATATGTGTTCTTGTTGCAAAAGTATTGCCAATTATTGTTTAACTTTACACCTAGGTCTTTTATAAATGTGTGAGTTTTGTGGTGTTTTTTTTCAACAGATCGCACATTTCGGTGCATATTTGTATTTTTTCATGAAAGTCAGATGTGTTTATACGTCGGGATGAAAAGTCCATCATGTGATCATGACACTGTATTAGAATTTAATATCAGAAAACAGTGTATAGAGAATTTATTGTCAATTTGGTGTAAAAGAGAGAGAGAGAGAGAGAGAGAGAGAGAGAGAGAGAGAGAGAGACAATGATCCGGAGCTAAAGGTCAATGACACAGAGCTAGCGTCAGTGCTAAGGTATTTGGTGTATGTTGAATGTGTATTAAACTATATTGGCATAATAAATAAATAGTAACTCTTCTTCAAATTTTCGAACACTTGTTCTTTTTCAAGAAAAATCACAGAAATACAACTTTTAAGTAAAATCCATTTTGTTGTTTAAACGTCAACACTTGTTCTTTTTCAAGAAAAATCACAGAAATACAACTTTTATGTAAAATCCATCTTGTTGTTTAAATGGCTGACGTTTAAATAACAATATGTATTTTACTAAAAAGTTGTATTTCTGTGATTTTTCTTGAAAAAGAACAAGTGTTCGAAAATTTACTGTTTATTTTATATTGAATTAAATTTCCTTTTGAAAGACTATACAGATATGAAAATATATTGGCATAGACAATATTTTATAGAATCTTGATCTTGCTCTGTTAATGTGCAACGTTAGAAGATATGTAAAGTACCGCACATGCGTTAACGGCGAGAGAGATAGATCAGACTTGAGCAGTCTGACAAATGAAGTGACCTGGTTTGGGCAGCATTCGGCAGAGGCAATAACATTCTGGAATTGCATTCAAATCTCTTAGTGTGCTTGGGATGAAACTATTTAATAAGAATCTTTGCTAGCGAATATTATATGGAAAGAAAGCTCATGGCGTGTCATTACTTTTCCTTGTTGGGCTGACCAGATCCTTTGTGGGAATGTTTTCCATGTTATATAGGAGGATCAAGGGTCCTTCCTACGTTCCTTTACTGGTTTCCATCCTAGCTCATTATGAATACCATGCTACCAGGATCATAACGACAAATGGACAAACGGCCCTTGATTTAGTTATAAATGCTGTATTTTGCCTCATTAAGACGATAGGGTCTTTATTTGGCCGGATTTTAATGAAACTTTGCAGGGGTGATCAGTACAAAATCTAGTTATGCAAATCATAAGCGCGTTCCGGTTGAATGATTATGGCCCTTTAAAGGTTTTAATACACACACTTTGTCTGGACTATTTTTCCTGGAACGGTCAGTAGGCAATAAGGCCTACTGGTTAGCTTGAATCGATTTTATATGCGCACAATCCTCTCTATTATCCTGTCTTCAGCGCCCAAATAGACAAGAAAGTGTAAACAAAACTACATCCCATCAAAAGGAATTCTCTAAAAATAAAGTCCACATCCAGAGAAACTAACTAAAGAAACATATACAAAATAATAAACATCTCAAGATGTATCCAGAATCGTACTGAACAACAATAGTAGTTGCAGCTAAAGAGAAAACCAATCTAGGGTACGACCGGAAAACCCGAGGGACGAAAGCTCATGCACCCACCTCCCTTAGTTGGGGTTTCTTTAGGTACAATCATAGAGTCCCAAGAGGTAGTCCAGCCATCGCACAAGTGAAAAGTCTGATTATACATGTCATCGCCTGATTATACATGTCATCGCCGTATTTTGGTTGAACGACTTTTGGCGGAGTTATAGCTCATTAAAGGTTTTAATACACACATTTCTCCGGACTAGTTCTCATGAACCCCTTGCCGGATTTCAGCGAAACTTTTCAGGGATGATCAGTACCAGACCTAGTTGTGCATATCATCGCGTTGTTCCGGTTGAATGATTGTTTGCAGAGTTATAGCCCTTTAAATATTTTGATACACAGACTTTATATAGACCAGTCTCTTCTGAACTCTGGCTGAATTTCAACGAATCATCACCGTGTTTTTGTTGATTGATTTTTGACACAGTTATAACCCCTTATATACAAACTTTGTCTGGACTTGTTTTCCTGAACTTCTGGCTGGATTTCAGTGAAACTTGGCAGGAATGATCAGTACCAATCCTAGTTGCGCATATTGTTGTCATGTTCCGGTTGAACGACTTTTTTGGAGTTGTGACTCTTTAAATGTTTTAATACACAAACTTTGTCTGGACTAGTTCTGCACAATCACTGGTCGAGTTTCAACGAAACAGCGCGACTTGGTTACGACTCTCATTGTCATTTTTCGGTTGAATGATTTTTGGTGGAGTTTAAAGGTTTTAATACACTAATTTTGTACAGACTAGTTCTCCTGAACCCCTCGTCGGATTTCAACGAAACTTGGCAGGGATGATCAATACAAAGCCTAGTTGCTCATGTCATCGCTATGTTCCGGTTGAATGATTTTTGGCCCTTAAGGAGTTATGGCACTTACACACAAACTTTATCCGGACTTTTTCCTGAACCCCTGGCTGGATTTCAGTGAAAATTGGCAGGAATGATCAGTACCAAGCCTAGTTGTGCATAGTATTGTTGTGTTCCCCATATAGCAAGTAGAGCGATACAGGCCCTGTTGGGCCTCTTGTCTGAATGTCTAGAGATGTTAAAGATGTTAAATTTAAATGTGTTTTAACTGGAAGACGCAGAGAAAATCTTCTGCAACTGTTTATCGCCGTATGTTAACCTTAGGGACAAAGAGACGTAACATAACATACATCTTGATTTGAACAGAATACCAGCGGACAAAAATAATCGAAAATGTAAAATGTTGCGTTTTTGATTGCAAGGTTGATTTATCAACTTGCATTCATAGTCATTGCTTTTGGCGCCTCCTCATCGCCATCTGGCGGATAAACTACATTTTTTCTCATAAATCGAGGCTTCAAGTCGTACTTTTGCCAGGTGTTTTCTCATCAAGGAGAACACGATGTGACGTCACACGCACCTTCGCTTGACAGTGTTATATTCGCGCAAAGAGCCCAAATTAAACGAGATTTCCGGGGGAAGAGTTGTTTCAATATATTAAGAGTTGTTTCAATATATTTACTATGTATAATTGTATATAGCAACAACTATTTCAAACGAGTTTTAGTGATTCACGATGTCAGTGAATTATTATTAATGATAAGATGAAATAAAGAAACATGTTTAGACATTAGACACCACTGGATTGTTATTCTGTAGGAATATAGTATAATTATATAGAAATATTGTTATCGTTATATATTCTGTATTTAAGATTGGATTTGATCAAAACTTCCATAGATTGTAGAGTTCAGGATCTAGTTGTGCAAGAACGTTAACACTTGTCATACTGCAAAGCAAAATTCTCGGGATTTTATTGGTCAATGGGCCGTAGACATTAGCCCATGTCTACGTCTCACAACGTGGACATAGGACAATTTCCCCGTAGGTACCCCATTACAAAATGTCGACGATAGCGTTGCCGATTCGTTTTGGAAACCACCAATTCTTTCCTTTCTATTGCTTTTCTGCGCTTTCCATTGTGTATAAAGGTCTGAAATAATCGTAAGTATATATATTTTTTGCAATTTTACAGATAATAAAACATTAACATGACCCCATTATCGTGGTATTCCCATTATCGTGGTACGTCATTCCACGCGATAGTTATGATATATGACGATGAGTTACATCACAGCTCGTGAGCTATTTTTACCAGAAGGGAATCCCCAACACTGCTGGAATATAAAAGGTAAATTAACTTCATACATTTTCCTAAAGTATTAAAAAAAGTAAAAAAAAGAACAACTATTTTTTAAGTTTGGACAATGTTTCTACCTCATATATATCCCCATAACAATGTTACTTCGTGTTTACATTCATTCATCTGTTGTCCCAGAATGCAGACGCTGCTTCTACTGGGTCGCACCAGTTCGGACTATTCCATTTTTTCTGAAGGGGTATTAATAAAAAGGCATTGCGTAGCACATACCGTACTTCCTATAATAAAGAGCATTTACTCTGCCATTTACTCTACCAAGCCAAAAAAAATATGTGGGTTTCAAATTGAAAAAAGAGCGATCATGGACTGGCTTTTGTAGCTTGATTTAAAATAATTATAGAACATGAGAATTAAAAAATGCCTATATATATACCTAATTCACCCCCAACCCCCAAATCCCCCGACCCCCCAAATCGCCTCCCCCCTCCAACACACACACACACACTCCCACCACCAAACACACAAGGAAAAAACAACATGTTTCTGTACTAGGGTTTAATTTTAGTTAATAAACGTTGATTTTGGTTTTCGTTTAAGGTGGCAAAAGCATGGGTCCGGGGAGAAAAAAGTATGATACAGATGCCATGGACCACGCCTATGAGGCAGTCCTGAAGGGTGACTGCACTTTGTATAAAGCTGCTATGATCTATAATGTGCCCCAACAGACACTGCGGGATCGCTTCAATGGGCGGGTTTCACAAGGGGATAAGCCAGGGCGTGACAGTGTGCTCACTCCTAAAGAGGAACTTGGACTTGTGGCATACCTGAAAGTAAAGGCTGAAGCTGGATTTGGCCTGAACAAAGTATTATTGAAGGTCTCAGTGATGAATAATGTCAATGGCAGAGCCCATCCTTTTGGTCCTAAAGGCCCCGGAAAAAAGTTCATGAAAGGGTTTTTGAAAAGGCATCCGTCCCTATCTATGAGAAAGGCTGATCCGCTGGCGAAATCAAAGGCGACACAGTCAAACCCAACGGTCATATCTGATCACTTTAAAAAAGTAAGGGCTAAAATTGATGAGC